>APFE031524709.1:164040-188733 GCA_000404065.3 Pinus taeda
ATGCTTCGACATGTATAAATATGTATTGTAACATTGAAAGGAACATAATGAAAAATCAAGCTGGTAGTCCCGGTTTTGGGATCCAGTGGGAAATCTCTGTGTATATGTGTTTTATGTGTTATGCTCTCGCATTCTTATTTTTCCTGTGATTTAGAATTTGTATGAAGGTAATTTCTGTATGGGGTTAAAACCTACATGACCCATTTCACGGGTTCCAGCTGTGTAACTCCACTCTCTTCATAATAGATCTTCATCATGTATTTGTGAGTAGCTGAATGAGGGAATATATCATGGTCCATGAGATCCCAAACTTCCATCTTCAAAACCAGAATGCACACTAATACGCGCCTTCAAATTCAACCTGTTTTGGTAATAGGGGTGTCGAGACCATAAACTTTCCAGAATCAATATCTTTCATTACTTTTGTCTTCCATTTCTGTAGAGGGATATAATCCGGGATCTATGTGATAGGCTTCCCCTCCTTCGCATCCAATTCCTCCACTCCCTGGAATTATTCTTCCTCCAAGTCCACAATTTTTCTCCAGCTGCTTATCCTTCTTCTCCTTCTTTCGAACCTCTGCGTTCTTCCTCGATGAATGTCTCACCGATATTGGTTTCTTATTCTTCTCTTTTGTAGTTGATTTCTTTGGCCTAGGAGACCTTGGCACCATAGGCATAATTGGCGTAGCTTCCATGCTTTTTATTTTAGGGGTCATCGTGTCAAAGATGAAAACTTCATAACTATCAGCCTCTACAGGATTTGTGGCAGTCATTCATTCAAAGAAAAGTCCACAGGCTTCTGTAGACAAGTTTGTGAACAAGGGTCGTGACAAGAGTTCTTCCCAGTCTTCGTGCTTCATAAACTTAAAACAACAAGGCTCACAGACAAATATGAGAATGTAAAGTGTTCTTTGGCAGACCAACATGCCCAATTTATAGGAGGTTTTGAATTCAAATCCGACTGTTCCCTCTAATTTTTGATCATAAATGCATCATTCGTGGTAGATCTCCAAATATTTCCACCATAAATGGTGCCTACCCACTCCTCTTAATGGAATTTTTGCCATCAAATCATGAATAGTAACTCCAACGACTAGTTTTGGACCCATCTGCATGGTACCATCCTCCATGGCATAGCTCATCCAGCATAGCTTCACTTGTCTCTCTCCTGTCTTCCATCGTGTAACCTCCCTACTATGTTTTGCTCTTCTTTGGGCAACCTAGTTTATAGTCCCGCAATCCCTTACATATGCCTAGATTACTAAGACTTTCCTACTACCATATAGTCATTGCGTAGGGGCAGGATCCCCTGTATACAGCTTCAGCCTAGTTCCATTTACTTTCCTAGGGAATGGTTCCCCACTCAACTTTGCAAGCTGAACTGCACCACCATCTGTGATTTCCTTAATAACATATTTCCCCAACAAATGCATTTGAAATTTTCCTGGAAATTTTTTGAACTTGTTGTCATATAGCAGTACTAAATCATCCAACTTGAAAGTGTGCAACTTATTATGTCTATCGTTCCATGCTTTCTCGTGTTCCTTTTTCACTTGTTGGTGAAAGCCTACAAGAAAGCGGTCCTCTTCTAACTCCAGCTATTGCACGAGTTGTTCCTCCAATGTCTCATGATCCACCATCTCTGTCAATGGTGCAATACATAAGCTTGGCACAATATTCTCCATAGGCATCACTGCTTCAATCCCATAGAACAACCTAAATGGTGTTTGGCTTGTCAACTTCTTGCAGGTCATCCTATAGGCCCATAGCACTACTGGGACGTGCATATCCCAGTCATTCCTCTGGGCATTGGAGAGATTCGTCAATGCATTCTCCAAGATTTTGTTAAATGCTTCCACCATTCCATTTTCCTGTAGGTGATAGGGCGTTCTCTTTTGATGATACACCTTAAATTTCTCAAAGCATCACGTTGATTGTTTCATTCAAGAAATGTGTACCCCTATTAGTCATCAATAACTTATGGCATCCAAACTATGTTAAGACATATTCAAATAAAAACTTTGTGGCAGTAGCAGCTGTACAATCCTTCACTAGTTGCGCTTCTGCCCATATGGTTAAATACTCTATTGTAGTAATGATATACCACATGCCCGTCTTCTTTCCTGGTGGTTGTGTTGGATCTATGAAATCAATGGCCCACTTATCAAATACCTGCAATGATACCTAATCATTTAAAGGAAATTCATCTCTTGATGAAGGCTTTCCCATCATTCGGAAAGCATCGAATTCCTTGCAGTATGCCTTAGAGTCCTTATGTAATGTCGGCCACCATAACCTAATGCACAAAATCTTCTACATGATCGCTTTTCCTATGTAGTAACCTCCTGCAACTCCTCCACATGCATGAGAAAGGATGCTAGCGCATTAAAACTGAGGAACATACCTTTGCAGTATCTCATCCATTCCCATCTTGTACAAGTGACCCGCAACCACTAAACAATCTGCAAAGAAAACTACTAATTCCTTCTTTTGCTGGGTAGAATATCCTTCTAGAGTTGTACACGTGGTTAAAAACTCAATGATATCAGAAAAATGGTCATCCGCGGTGCACACTACAAAGAGTTGCACATCCGGATGTCCTTCCTCCAAATTATTTGGTTCTTCACCTGTTCCAATCCTTGACAAATGGTCTAGTCCTGCATTCAGCCTTCCAGGCTTCACAATTACTTCAAAGTCATATTCTTGAAACAACAGTAACCGATGGTAGATCTTCCCCCCTAACACAGGCTTAATGACCAGTACTTCAGCATGGAGTGATCTGCATACATTTTAAAGTGTCCACCCAACAAATAATGCCTAAACTTTTGTAGCACATAGACCATCACCAACCCTTTGCACTCTATAGTGGAGTAATTCTTCTCAGCTTTGGATAAATTTTAGCTTGTGAAGGTTATCGGATGATCAATTTGCCTTCTCCTACCTGTGTTAATATCGCACCTAGCGCAATGCAAGAGGAATCTACATGCACATGGAATTCCTTCTTCCAATTTGGAAACACCAAAATAGGCACAATTACCATCTTTTCCTTTAATACATCTAGACTGTGCTGATAATCTTCATCCCAACAAAACATCCCATCTTTATTCAATAATTTTTCCATCAGCACGATTATCTGAGCATATGCCTTGATAAACTTTCTATAATGCCCAGTGTTCCCCAATGTCAGACACAAATGTTTTACATTCCTATGAGCTTCCAAATTCACAATCACAATGATCTTCGTAGGGTCCACCATCAATCCCTACTTACATATGACACGACTGAGCAAAATTACAAAGGGCACATAGAATATGCACTTCTTCAAGTTCAACGTGATTGGATACCTTCAACATGTATCTAGCATAAAAAGCAAACTCGCAACATGGTACTTCAGCAACCCAAACATAGTCCAATCATCAAAATAAACTTCTGAAAATTTATGAATAAATTCTTTGAATGCCGCGATCACTACCCGGAAGAATATTGTAGGTGTGTTCTTCAATCCAAATGATATTACTGTATATTGAAAGAAACCCAACTCCTTCATGAAGGTTTTCTTGCTTCGATCTTCTTACGCGATCTTTATTTGATGGTATCCTGAAAAGCCATCAGTAAACGAATAAGCCTCATGTCTACCAACATTCTCTAATACTTCATCAATAAATGGTGTTGGAAACAGAGCATGTATGCATGCATCATTCAACTTTCTTAGATCTACGCATATGCAAATTTCACCTTTATGCTTCTTCTCTTGGAGCACCATTGGGCTTACCCAAGTGGATTTCTCTACAAGTTCAATAATACCGGCATCTAGCATTTTATCAAGCTCTTGGCACACCTTCTCTTTATACTTTGGATTTAGCCGATAATGTCTCTGCTTAATAGGCTTCACATCCCATTTCAACATAATCTTCATAACACCTAAATCTCCAATGATCCCCTTCAAATCTGAAGACTTTGTTGGGAAGAGATCTTGGTATTCGCCCAATAGATCAGTTATCTTATCAACCATATATTCATCCCAATAGTCCCCTATCTTCACGAACTTAGGTTCTGCTTAAGATCCAATATTCACTTGTCTAGTTTTCAAAGGTTTTGATATATCGGGGTTCACAGTTTTCGGCCCTTTGACTCCACGTTGTCCTTTTGTATCTGGAATGTGTTGTAGCGACTACAACCGCCCTCCAAAATTTTTCCTTAGCTTCGTTTTGGAGCCTCTCTATCGTCCATCCTCAACAGCATGTCTTGCAATGTCAAACAGATCAGCTTCAGTTGTTTCATAGAGTCTTGTTAGCCTGTGCATGCAAGTTTGTTTCACCCCCTTCATAGGCTGCTTTCTAGACTTTGTGTTAGTTGTTGGTTGAGAAGCACCCTCTAGGAATTGTGCATTTATGGAGGGGAACCATCCTCCCCTCTAGAAACTATGTAAACCCAGTTGGACACCTAGCTGGGCTCCATAATTGTGTAATTCATCCCAGGACAACTACTCATCCCAGAAATTGAGCAATCCCTCTACGACAGCCAGTCCATTAGCTAGCAGAAATTGCACAAATCTAGCCAAGTAGCCTGTTGGGCTCAGGCATTGTGCAATATAGTCAAATATTCTTCGTTGAGAAATTTGCGAGGTCTGACCCAAGACAACTGCTCAACTCAGAAATTGCACAATGCAGTCAAATAGGCTTCCTTGAGAAAATTATTAGGTCTGACCTAGGGTAGCCTGCTAAGCTCAGAAATTGCGCTATATTGTTAGACATGCTTCCTTAAGAAAATTGCACAGTCTGACCCAAGATAGCTACTCAACCAAAAAATTGTGCAATCCTAGGAGATAGTCACCTATTCCTCCTAGAAATTGTGCAATCCCTCTAGGACAACCATCTCTATTTAGCCTAGAAACTATGCAGTTTTTCATCCCAGGCTTGTAGACCGATGCATGTGCCTTTAGGTTGACGGTTCCCTCTGGGACCAAGCAAAAATAATTTTCATGCATGGAATATTTCTACCAAGGCAATATGCAAAGGCATCACTTGATTCGGGGATCTATTTTTAGTAGTTGGAGGTTACATGCAAGGATCATTTCAAAAACCTCTCGCCAAGTGTCACTTTTCCTAGATTTGTGCCATGCGTGTCATAACCTCGATTTTATCAAAACTCATCAACTAGATGCTACAGAGCTCATTCCTTGCATCAACCTTCCAGCTTTGATATCCCACATTGCATCTAGGATTCGTCGACACATTCAACTCAACTATTTCGGGGTAGCCTGCTTTTCATGTCTCGCGCTATATTTCTATCACTTTTTGGATTTCGCTTTGTGTGAGTGTTGTCTACTTGATTTTATTGAGTGTTTGTTGTTTTTTTGATGTATGTTAGCTTGTAGAAACACCATTTTAGTTTTCATTCACATCCCATTGTTGTTGCATGCATGACACTGTTTTTTCATGAATGATTGTCGTTGCAGCGACTCGCTTCACACACATGCATGCTTTCCCATTTTTTGAATCCTGCACTTGTTGTTTTCATGTATTATCATTCACTCTTGTTTGTACTCATCTCATCATGCATTCAAACTTTTGATGTTTTCACTCTCCCATTTGCTGACCTGGGCTGCCTTGCCCGGCTAGCGTTGTGCATTTTCAAAAGCGAAGGCTTTGCCTTCCCTCCAGAAATTACACAAGTCTAGCCCAACACTGACCTCTAGGCTTGCATTGCACAATTCTTGGAGGCAGTGTCCTACTGGCCCCAGAAATTGCGCAATTCATTTTTCTAGTTGCATGTCACTATTGATTGAAATTACGCATTGTGCAGTTTTAGTCCTCAACAGGCCAGGCTCGACTTTGCATTGCACACTTCCAATGGTCAGTCAGCCTCCTAATAGCCCGGACTATGCCTTGCATAGTTTTGGTGTTCATTCTGCTGACCTCCTCATGGAAATTGCGTAACCTTCACGATCAATCACACAGGTATATTACAAGTCAGTCCTCAAGTTTGTTTTCATTTTCGAATGACAGATTGCTTGCCATGAGTGTTCCTATGTCTCCAGGCATCATAGGTGTTCATCTGTCTCTCAACATCATAAGTACAATGGCCTTCAGGAGACTAGAGTCAAAGGACATCGTTGAGAGCACAACGGGGGTTGCAGCCAAGAAAGTGTCTATAGAGACATCAAGTTGTTTGTAGACAAGGACATTAAGATAATATGGCAATATCATCACAACAAGAAGCACCATCAACAATAGTAGAAGGCAGCACACGTACACGCAACGAATGCAAGAGAAAGGTTGTTGAAAACACAAAGGTGGAATGAAGTTGCAAGATCAAACATATCCACTTGTGATGAAAGCAACTTTGGAGACTGAGGCTATGAGGTGATGGCATGACACGAAGATTGCGCAAAGTCAGAGAGAGAAATAGAGAAGGAGTTGCATGTGCTGAAGCAGCACCACAAAGAAGAACAAGAACTGCACAGATGAGAGAATGAGTTATAGCTGAAACAGGTACATGAGGGGGAAAAACATGCACAAATGGTTGAAATTGTGCCCAAACAAGTTATAGATCCATCCCAGTAGCTGACACAGAGCAGACAAGTTGATCAGTGCTATTGATCACATGCAAGGGAATTCAGCAGCATGCATGTCATTGTGCGCACGCGTGTGATCCCACCCATTTGGCACACTCACCAAGGTGAAGACAAGAAGCAAGTCCGATTGGGGCTGAACATGTACTTTGACAAGTTGATGCACATGGTCACCAGCACATGCTTGGAGATCATCATAGACACTATGCATTAGTATGTTGCTGGTCCAGCCACACCCAAGATAGTGATGCACATGTTATCAAATGAGTTGGACAAAGGGGCCATATTAGTGTACCAAGATGCAAAGGAGGCAAGAGTTTTCTTTCAGCATGATGTCACCATTAAGCGCACAGACACCATCATGCATGACCAAGCTTGGCATCAATTCACCACCATCGACCATCATAAGGATGTCAAAGAGTTGTTCTCACCATAATGGTCCAAGTGTTAGTGATGTCTTGCATGGCTTTCTCAAGCCATTTTGTCTCAGATGGGTACATGTGCAGATTGTGTAACATCTTGTCAAGTGGAAGTTTAAGTGTCCATAGTTGAATTTAACATTCATAGAGTAGTTGATGAGTCATGAGGATAGATGAATGGTCACAAAGGGGAATGTCAAGGGCCACCCCACCCTTTGCTATAAATAGAACCTCATAACTCATTGTAAAGTCTTTTGGTCAGCCAAGCTTCGAATAGGAGTATCTTAGAGAAAGCTTGGATAATATTGTAATGAGCCTTGGCTTCTCCACTTTGCAGAGCTAATATAACTCTTTGGAGGAGAAGGCGGTTGTGGTTGTAATGTTCCACTGTCAAAACTAGTGGTTGGACATGGATGTATTATATGACTCGAACTTACACTTCTTAATATAACAGAGCCAACACGTTTCATGCATATGTCATATTGTATTCCAACTATCTTATTTACTCTAAATGATATATGTATCTATTTGCTTACGCATGCATGTATGGACTATTCTATATAAGTATGTATGAATCTTACTGAAATGTGCTGATTGGTTTAACCATCACTTTGGATTTCTCGCTATATCGTTTTCCAGCTTGTGACACATCTTCACTCATGTGTTCCCTTCCAAGCCGCGTACTATTACAAGTTTCCAAGGGGCACATTCACCCCACTTTCTATGTGTTAGAACCATTTATGAACCTTCCTTGACTCACCACAATTTTCACACCCTTGCTACCAATAGGGGCATCTTACTTGCCTCTGTGCGAAACCGTGGTCAATACGATACCATATGACCAACTGTTGGGAATCCTACACCAAACAATCTGAGGTCTAATTGGGACTTCTTAATGGGGATATCCCCTAACATGTTGGTGGGTCCAACACCGTCACCATTTTGGCGCTAGAAGGAGGGCCAGATGATAGGTTTAGTCCTCACATCTGTTTGAACCTCTGCATATCCATCATGAATAGCTACAGAGTTTCTCTTCTGGAGTGCATGTCTTACGGAAACAACTTTGAAATATCAAAAGAGCTCTCCGATAACTTGTCACATAAAACATATGATGGTGGAGGCTATGTAGCCTTGGTTAGGCATGCGGTTGTCATTGTAGGTTCATCCGAAAGACATGGAATCTTTGAAGAATACATGACCTGTGCATTGTTCGTATAAACGCTTCAAGGGCACCCATTGCACTGGTGTGCCACACTACTCGAAAAATGTATTCATTCTCTTTCTCATCTGGTCACAAAGATAGATTGCTTTCAATCACTTTAACCGTAAATCACCTGATAAAGAAATTTTGAAATTATGAAAGCACCCGATGAATCTATTGAATAGTTTCACACACGTTTTTGTAATCTTGCATACCGATTTCTCAAAGATGAAATTGATTGGGAATTTCTCGATGGAATATTTGAGTATCTTCTTTACATATCCAAAAATCCACAATTCTTGAAATCATTCAGATCCTGCTCAACATACCTCAGTGAGGGAGCTACACCATCACAGGTAGGCACAGTTGCTATTACAAGTGACAGTCTGCCTTCACCTCATCAAACAGCTCCACCACCGCAGAGTGATGCGGGAGAACATGTACACACATTTGTTGAGCTGTCACATCCTCCCACCCCACCCGCTCTTGATATCTACACAAATTTGGCTTACAAGCCTATTGGTTGTCACGTGGATTCGTTCCCTCAACCTCCATCCCTGCGTTTTGCTGATCCTCCAGATTGTGTTGTCTTGTTCTCTTCCATTCTAGACTCCTCACCTGTTGTGAATGAGGATCAAGCTATTGACAGAGTTGGTGTTGTGAAGCCAACCTGCACCATCATTCATTATGAGTATGTGTAGGAATCTAAAGAAGAACTCATGGTGAAGGATGACTCCCTTCTAGCTGCGCCTCATCCGCTTTATCCTGACATCCCTTGTGATTCTGCCACTGCTAATTTCCCATGTGAAAACTCATTTCCAGATGTTTCTACTTCCGATCATTCACAGGACACGTTAGATGTCAGTCTCTCATTACATTGCGAAGAGGACACATCTTCCTCCGAAAATCCTTCCAATCTGTCATCTGCCATTTCTCAAAACACAGAGGGTGAACATCCTTGCTTCTCCTCTAACCCTCTACACGATTCATCAAATCATGAGGATATCGAAAAACATCTTGAATTTTTTGATCTTCATTGTCATGATCTCTCTACTTCTTCATCTGATCATGATTTTGATTCAATCGTTGTTAATGTGTCTAAGATGCTGGTCTATGATGATCTATCTATCGACAAAGTTGAAACCCCACAGATTGTCAAGGCACTTCAGCCCGAGTTGATAGTTATGTCAAACCCTCACTCTCTTGAGGTTGGTTTCACTTCTGATCAGGAAATTTTTGAAACACGCAAGGGTCCTCATCACTCTCTACTTCACATTCAAGATCAATCTAACACTGAGATTTCACTTCCTCCACTCGAACTACATGATCCCATCGCTCATGCATTGCAGTAATCTTACACATCAAGCACATTTGCACAATGTAAGTGGTCTACCTTTCTCACGTTTTCTTGCATGTCATAGTCAAGAGAATGCATACACTCAACATCTGCATGCAGTGTAGCGCAACACCATGGCAAGTCCATAGAGTGCATGTCATTCACTTTCACTCATTTTTGTTCTTTGGACACTTGTAAGCTTAGAGTGTGTTTATCTTCATCATTATATGTTCCATGTTTGCTGGTTTGCAGAGCTGTGTTGTTTGCAAAACGTGCCTTCACCAACATGTCAACCAATGCGCTAGTGGTTGCATTGGAAGTATCATTTCACATGAGACAACCCATGCATTGTTAGCTTAGGAGTAGGATTAGTTTTTCTTTTGAGTTGTTTTCTTGCATGCATGTTTGCTTCTTTCTTTGTGTGTTTGTTTTTTTTCTTGTTTGTTTGATTGCTCGCTTTGCTTTCACATTTGGTTCTACTTCTTTCTTTTCTTTTTGGTTTGTTTTCTTGTTTATGTTCATAGGTTAGTTTTGCATGGCCGATGTGCAACTCTTGAAACAAGCTTGGTAGTGTACAAGAGGACTTGTACAACTATCAACATTTGGTTATGTGTTGTTTGCTCTCTTTTGTAACAACTTGTTGTCTTCAGTCCATGATACATAGATGGAAAATACGTACTATTCGAAGTGAACCTTGGTGAAAACACAATGCTTGCGCACTAAGTAGTATCACCTACTCTATATGGTTGTTTTTGGGTTAATCCTTGTCAACTCAGTCAAGTAGAGTAAGGTGACGGGGGGAACCTTAACAAGGAAATAAGAGGTATATATAAACTACTTCTCTAAAGGAACAACCTCTTCTGCTCTCAATAAGTTGGGATACCTCCTCCACCTCTGAAATGAATAAGTGACATGCACACTTATGAACAAATGAAAAAAATGAAAATGAATAAGGCGAAAGAAGAGAAAGGTTTCTTGCGCAGAGAGGCGATGCAAGTAACTCCCCTGGGGTACTAGCCAAGCTCAATGGTAGCAGAGAAATTCTTGTGTTCCTGCGTGACTCCATCGAGGTACTGTCCAGGCCTACTGGCAGTGGAGCAACACCAGAGATGAACCTAAAACTCTAACAACCATAAAGCATACCCCTCATCCCCAATCAAAACAACTGTGTTAGCTTGGCTTGGAATGTGTGTCGACCAACTAAGAGCTTGGAAGATGCTACATCTTACAATCAAGCAAGTGTGGAAACTAAGATGAATAGAGAACTGAACAATAGTTCCGGAGGTGTTAGACTTTCTTTTCATGAACAAGGTCCATTCAGAGAGCTGGAGTTCTACTAGTGTGTTGTCAAACAACCACCCTCAAAAAAATTTCCTTAGCTTCATTTTGGAGCCTTCCTGTCGACCATTCTTAGTAGCATGTCTTGCACTCTCAAGCACATCAGCTTCAACTATTTCATAGTCTTGTCAGCCTGTGCATGCAAGTATGTTTCACCCCCTTCACAGGCTGCTTTTTGGACTTGGTGTCAGTTGCTGGTTGAGCAGCTCCCTCTGGGAATTGCACAATTCAGGAGGGGAACCAACCTTCCCTCAAGAAATTGTGCAAACCCAGTTGGACACCCAGCGAGGCTCCAGAATTGCGCAATCCTTCCTGACAGTCTTTCTCTCAAATATTGTGCAATTCATCCCAGAACAACTACTTAGCCTAGAAATTGTGCCATCCTAGGAGACAGTCACCTGTTCCTCCCACAAATTGCGCAATCCCTTTGGGACAACCAACCCAACAACTAGAAGAAATTGTGCAAATCCATCCAAGTAGCCTGCTGAGCTCAGAAATTGCACAGTACTGTTAGACAGGCTTCCTTGAGAAAATTGTGAGGTTTGACCTAGGAAAATTGTTGAGCTCAGAAATTGTGCAATGCAGTCAGACAGGCTTCCTTGAGAAAATTGCTAGGTCTGACCCAAGGCAGCCTGCTGGGCTCAAAAATTACACAATACTATCAGACATGCTTCCTTGAGAAAATTGCGCAGTCTGACCTAGGATAGTTTCTCAACCCATAAATTGTGCAATCCTGGGAGACAATCACCTGTTCCTCCCAGAAATTGCACAATCCCTTTAGGACAGCCATCTCTGCTCAGCCAAGAAATTGCACAGATTTTCATCCCAGGCTCACAAGCCGATGCATGTGCCTTCAGGTTGAATGGTTCCCTCCGCTACCAAGTAAAACTAATTTTCATGCATGGATTGTTTATCCCAAGGCAACATGCAAAAGCATCCCTCGATTCAGGTATATATTTTTAAGATTTGGAGGTTACATGCAAGGATCATTTCAGAAACCTCCCGCCAAGTGTCGCTATTCCTATATTTTTGGCATGTGCATCACAACCTCAATTTTATAAAAATTCATCAACAGAATGTTGTAGAGCTCATTCCTCACATTGACCTTGCAGCTCTGACATCCCACATTACATCTAGGAGTTGTCAGCACATTCAACGCAATTGTTTTGGGGTAAGCCTACTTTTCATGTCTCATGTTGCATTTTTGTCTCTTTTTCTATTTCGCTTCATGTGAGTGTTGTCTACTTAATTTCAATGAGTGCTTGCTGTCATTTTAATGTATGTTAGCTTGTAGAAGCAAGGTTTCATTTTTCATTCGTATCTCACTATTGTCACATGCATGATACTAGTTTTGCACGAATAGTCGCCATTGCGGTGACTCGCTTCACACACATGCATGATTTCCCATTTTTTGAATCTTGCACTTTCTGTTTGCATGTATTATCATTCACTCTTGTTTCCACTCATCTCATCATTAATTGAGACTTCTCATATTTTCAGTCACTAGTTGGTCAACCTGGGTTACCTTGGCCTGGACCGTGCCTTGCCCAACTAGCACTACACATTTCTAGAAGTGAAGGCTATACCTTCCCTCCAAAAATTGTTGAAGTCTAGCCCAACACTGACCTCCAGGCTTGCATTGTGCAATTCTTGGAGGCAGTGTCTTGCTAGCCCCAAAAACTGCGAAACGCAGTTTGCTAGTTGCATATCACTACTAACTGAAATTGCATTGCACGGTTTCAGTCCTCAGCATGCCATGCTAGACTGTGCATTGTGTAGTTCCAATAGTCAGTCAGCCTCCTGACATCTTGTACTGTTCCTTGCATAGTTTTGGCAGTCAGTCTCTTGACCTCCCAATGGAAATTGCGCAACCTTCGCGATCAATCACATAGGAATATTGCAAGTCAGTCCTCAAGTTTGTTTTGGTTTTTGACTCACAGATTGCTTGCCATGATTTTTTCTATGTTTCTAGGCATCACAAGCATTCATCTATCTCTAAGCATCACAAGTACAATGGCCTTCAAGAAAGCAAAGTCAAAGGACACTGTTGAGAGCACAATAGGGGTTGCTGCCAAGCTAGTGTCTATGAGCTTTCCTACCTATCAAGACATCAATTTTTTCATCAACAAGGACATCAAGATAATATGCGGCATCATCACAACAAGCAGCACCATTGGCAACACACCTGCACGCAATGAATGCAAGAGGAAGGTTGTTGACAACACAAAGGCAGAACAAAGTTGTAAGCTCAAGTAGATCCACTTGTGATGAAAGCAACTTTGGAGACTAAGGCTATGAGGTGATGGCATGACATGAAGATCACGTGAAGTCAAAGAGAGAAATAGAGAAGGAGTTTCATGTGATGAAGTGACAACTCAAGGAAGAACAAGTGCTGCACAGACGAGAGAATGATTTACAACACGAACGGATACAACAGGGTGCGCAACATGCACAAATGGATGAAATTGCACCCACACAAGTTATAGATCCATCCCAGCATCTAGCACGGAGTAGACAAGGTGAGAAGTGTTGTTGATTGCATGCAAGGGAATTCAACAACATGCATGTCATTGTGTGCACGCATGCAATCCCACCCATTTGGAACACTCACCAAGGCTAAGACAGGAAGCAAATCCGACTGGCGCTGAACATGTATTTTGATAAGTTGATGCTCATGGTCACCAACACACACTTGGAGATCATCACAGACACTATGCATCGGTATGTTTTTGGTCTAGCCACACTAAAGATGATGATGCACATGCTATCAAATGTGTTGGATAGAGGGGCCATATCAGTGTACCCGGATGCAACAAAGGCAAGATTTCGCTTTCAGCAAGATGTCACCATTGAGCGCACAGACACCATCACGAATGACCAAGCTTGGCATCAATTTGCCACCATCAACCATTGCAAGGATGTCAAAGATTTGGTCTCAACACAATGGTTCAAGTGTTAGTGATGTCTTGCATGGCCTGCTCAAGCCATTTTGCCTCACATGGGTACATGTTCAAATTGTATGTAACGTCTTATCAAGTGGAAGTTCAAGTGTCCATAGTTGAATGTAACAATCATAGAGTAGTTGAAGAGTCATGAGGATAGATGAATGGTCAGAAAGGGAAATGTCAAGGGTCACCCCACCCTTTGCTATAAATAGAACCTCATAACTCATTATAAAGGCTTTTGGTCAGCCAAGCTTCCAATAGGAGTATCTTAGAGAAAGCTTGGATAGTATTGTAATGAGCCTTGGCTTCTCCACTGTGAAAATCTAGTATACCTCTTTGGAGGAGCAAGTGGTTGTGGCTGTAATGTTCCGATACCGAAACTAGTGGTTGGACATGGATGTATTGTATGACTGGAACTTATGCTTCTTAATATAACAAAGCCAACACATTTCATGCATTTGTTGTATTGTATTCTAGCTATCTTGTTTATATTGAATGCTATATGTATATGTTTGCTTATGCATGCATGTATGGACTATTCTGTATAAGTATGTATGAATCTTACTGAAATGTATTGATGGTTTAACCATCACTTTGGATTTCTCGTTATCTTTCTTTCCAGCTTGTGATGCATCTTTTCTCATGTGTTCCCTTCCAGGTCGTGTACTATTGAAGGTTTCCAAGGGGTGCACTCACCCCACTTTCCATGTGTTAGAACCATTCATGCACCTTCATTGACTCGCCGCAACTGTCACACCCTTGCTACCAACAAGGACATCTTACTTGCCTTTGTGTGAAACTGCAACGAAGGCGATACTGTACGACCCACTGTTGGGACTCCTACACTAAATAGTCTAAGGTATAATTGGGACTTCTTACCGGGGAGATCCCTTGACATGGTGGGTCTAACACCATCAACAGAATGTTAATATTGTGTGTGTCTTCGTCTTCCTCTTCAGTGGTCACATTATAACATTCCAATGCATGGTGTAGTGTGTACTCCAATATGGTTGAGCCCATTCTACAGGTTCTTACGGTGTTATGAATATAACTGATTTTATCTCCTAGAGCACTTCATCAATGCCCTCAAACCCATCCTCAAAGAAGAGCATTAATAAAAAAATCTCCCTTAAGATGTCCCATTCAGTGTCCCATGGCGAAGCTCCATCTCCAAATACCAGTTCATTGGAATTGTATCTAAGGCATGATAAAAAATTTGCACCCATTTTGGTTGTGGTTTTATTCCCCAGGCCTTAGTCCATCATGCCAAATGATTGCGCAGATCATCCTTCCCACTATATTTTTCTATCATCCGGGTATTAGCATATCCAAATCTTTATTTCATCAACCTTTTGTATTCCTTCCATCCAACAAAGTTCTCGTGTGCATACCCCACCAACTAGCAGGTGTAGCACCCAACACCAAATCCAGTGCCTAGAAGCAATGTTCTTCTGGTACTTCCCTTTCAAATTCATCTAGAAACAGGTCCACATGCGTCCGATTTTGCAGTGTTCAAGTTCTTCATCCGAACGTGAGGTGCATGAGCTATCCCTATCCCATGCAATTCATCCATTGGCTGTAGGATTGATCCAATCTTCATTTCACGTTGTGATCTTGTATATATTATCCAGATCATCATCACATTCCACAAAGTCGTGAATATGTTTAGTATAGCATGCTCCTTCAGCAGGGTATCTTGGTACTACAACCCTGAGCAACTTCCTGTCAAACATCATCTTCCACTTATTCAAGTTGATTATCGTATCCATATCAAAAGCCTAGTCAATTCCTAGTAGCACGGGGTATGGGTTACCGTCATCCATTATTTAAATGACCTCAAAGTTAGCCAGCACACTCACACGCTCAATATCAACTGTTACACCATATAAATGCCCCATTAGAATACTCTTCTACTAATTTGCCATGCACAGCTAAATAGGAGACCTACAGTCTCCCCATCCTTTCCCATGTCTATTTAGGTAGGATGTTTTCATCAGATCCTAGATCCAAGATTACCTGGTCCATTTCATATTCGCCTATATGCACAGTCAGCCTCATCTCGTGCCCTGTGCGCTTCTTATGCTTACGAATTTTCTTCACTATGCGTTGTACAACAGGAGTTTTTTCTTTAATTGCACACTTGTCAATTAACTCTTGCAACCCTTCTACTGCTTTATTATCATGCAGTAACTTCATACAGGTCTTAATAAAAGTAGTTATTATCGAAGGATCTACCTCTTGGGTTGTACTAGTTTCAGACATTTTCCCCTGGCTTCCTGAGGTGGAGGCTTTAGTGAATTTTTTCTTTGCTTCCGTGAAGGTTTCTTTAGCACGATTAATATCAAAGTCTATTTCCTCCTCAGAAGCCTTGCAGACCCACCCATCATCCTCAGGCTTCTTTCCTTTATCTGTACGAGTCACCATACCACTTATTGTCACTATATTTATGCTCTGATCTTCTTTGTGGGGCTCTGACCTCATCATTTGAATGTTCTACATACGTTGCTGGGGTTGCGCCTTCTTTTCTTGTATCTTTGCCATAAGCACAAAAAATTCTTTGATCACATGGTGAAACTGTCGACAATATTGACATGACGGATGTGTGGGGTTTATACAATCTTGCACGAATTTCCTTGCTTTGCCACAGTTATAGAAGATTACCTGCCCACACCCTCGACCATGTCCACCCCTCTTCCTTGTCCTTGACTTCGGAATCCTTCGCATGTTGCTCCCGTGCCCTAATCCTGAGACTAGTTCTCTACCTACATTTGGTAGGTAGGGGTTCTATCCATCATCAACTCAGATATCCTACAATGGCATTCATCATGTCCCACAGATTTACAGAAATTGCAAAACAATTGTTGAGGGTTCTATACAAACTTCTTTAGTAGATGGAAATTATCAGTCATGTGTTGTCCTATAAGTTGACAGATATCATACCATAGTGCAGATCTCACGCTTGACCCAACATTATTCTCTGGTTCTAGGGGGACAAGCCCTCCCCCCATAATATAGTTCTTATAAACTGGGAAATGGTCCTTATCGTGTCCATGGCTCTTACACTTCACACACAAGACTTCAACGCGCACCTCTGGCTCCGCTTCCTTTCCTTTCTTTAGGCCTTGCAACTCCAAGTGCAGGCTTTCCAGCTATAAGTGAATCTATTGCAATCCAAGGTTCATATCCTTTATGGGCGAAGCATCCAACCTCATTGCAATTTCCAAAGATTCCACTTGCATTTCTATCTATTTTTGTGACAAAGGCACTCTCAAGTGCGGAAAGAGAGACGCTATATACCAATCGTGATGTTGGGAATTTGTAATTATCATATTGGCTTGCTTAATCAGGCATTTTAACCTTTGATTGAAATGCCAAGGCATCTCATCTACCTTCTGTCGAATTTCCTTAAACTCAGTTATTGACTGTGACTATGACTTAGGCTTTTTGAACTCCTTATTTAGAGCTTGATGGGTCTCTGCCAACATCACAGTGGGGTTATCAATGCAATATTTTATGTACCATGTCAGTGCTCGATCTTGTAAGGCTGTGACCAGCTGCAATTTCTTGATGTTGACATCTGTAATCTACTATGTCGTCCATACATCTCCAACAACAAACCAGAACTATTCGGGATCTTTGTTCCCTACTCCTCTAAAAATTAGAATCTTCATCACGTTCGCCATGTTGAATGGTGGAAGTGGAGGTAGAGGGGGTGAAGGTGTAGGTGGAGGTGGAGGTAGAGTGGATGGATGGGGTATCCTTGGGATACCCTTCGAAATTAACTGAAGTGCACTTCATGGTGTAGTTAGTACTGTCCCCTCGTCATCACTTGAAGGGGTTTCAATGAGCAGACTATATTTTGAGCTTGATCCTTCATTTCTTCTAAATAATATCCCACTCCACGTAGCCCTAAACATCAAGGTAACTGCATAACCTCTTTTCACATAAAAACATTTTAATCCAAATCTTTAATGATTTCAAATACTTAACTCATGGTCCCTTAAAGAGCCTTCGTTCTGCTTCGTTATCGCTGATATTTCTATCGATCGCGAAATAAGTCACAAAAATTCCCAATGTGCGATCAATCCAATGATTCACAACCCACGTGATATTATTTCTTGATGCCTCCAAACATCTCCATAGTTTAGGAGTCCACACTATAGGGCCATCAAGCCTCCACGTCCATTAAGTATCAACCAATTTAGACAACCACTTGTGAAGTTCGTCAGGGAAGAAACAGAGGAATGTGTCGGTTTCGTCTATGTACAAAAATATCTACAACCACTGCTCCTTGGATAATTTATGGCTCCTGTTCTCTTGAGCCATGAATGCATGCACGTTTCGGTCAATCCAATTTTCAATCTCTTTCTTTGTAGGAAACCATTTATCACACATCTCTTAGATAGATCCCGGTCTCAGCAACATAACCATTTGTTGGCTTAAGGGGGCTTGAGCCAGGTTAAGAATTTCTCGCGCCAACCAACAAAACCTTAATTGCTGGCCCTTTCAGCAACAACCTGCATAGCGCAGGCTACAGTCTCACCCGAAGCAGTATTGGGGGATGCTAGAACCATGTTTCTTCATTCAGAGATCGTGTGATATGTGATCTTAAGCCCTTGTAGCTTAGATCTTCCTTTGTGTAGAGCTATGTCCTCCTATGGTCCGCTACTGCAACTCTAAGGAAACAAATTCTAGACCTTTGCGATGGTCTGTGACCAAACTTTATAGACCTAAAAGAAGTAGACAATCCACTTTCACACAATAAATAATAACCCTAGATCTGCCTACGTGCAGATCTACCCGATTCAGCAGAAATCATAATAGATTTAACCACTATATTTGCAAAATCATATTATTATCATGCATAGATATTAAAGATTCAATAGATTCATGCAACACTTATACTTCATTTCACAGAAAATAGATCATTAATCCATAATGCATAACTTGAAAAAAATAAGAATAATACACAGAGGCAAGATATTTGCTCCCAAAATAAGTTTTTGTTAGATTCAATGTTCAATTTACAATCTTTTTCACCTTGCGCACTTGGCTGCAAGGGCCTGCACACTGAGCTGCAGAATTTCCAAGGTCTCTGTGCACTCAACTGTAGGAGTTTTCCCCTTTCGCTTAATTACAAGAAATAGAGCTTTCCTGCCTTAGCACTTGCCCAAAACAATAATCTTTTGTCTTAGATTCCTACTTAGACTATGATTCAACTATATATAGTTTTTCCAATACAATACCATGGCCTGCGACCTATGGGTGAGTCTCAAAACCAACCTATTACTTACCCAAACAAGGGGATAAATCCCCTTTGACCCCTACTTAGCTGTGCACTCTACTTCCACATTTCGTGGAGACTTTACTTTATTTTACAAAATCTTTCTCAAAAATTGGTTAAACTAACCCAAAATTGACCCTAGGGACCCTATCCCAATAGCCACAATGAACTTCTGTCAAAAACAAAAGGAGGTGGTTGATTTGAGCTTAAAATTATAATTTATTATTAATCAGGCAATGTGACACCAAGGATAACTGCATAGGTAAGTCATGTTATCATGGGAAGTTAAATTTTATAACTTAAAAACAAGAAATAAATTAAAAAGGGTGTACTAGGAAAGAGGGTTTACCAAGTATCCATGAACCTCTATATACACCTTAGCTAAAACCAAGGACTTAACGTACGACGACCAATCTCCCCAAATGTTGTGTTTGATGTATCATGTCTATAAGTCGGCTCACTCAGTTACCTATGGATAAAGGATAGAAACCTAGTGGGGTCTCCCAATATACATGACGGTATGAGGAGCACAAGTCCATGTTAGCGTTTTCTAATGCATAACTGTCTAATGAGAGCATTCCCATATACTTTCCATACGTGGAGCGCCTCTGGTATACCCGAGAGTACTGGAGAACAATCCTATATACTTCCATACGTGGAACGAGATTTCACCCTCGGGATACAATGCTCGCATATAACAATAACTTCTAGGTTTATAGATGTCGAAACACAATTCTAGCCTAGACCTCTACATGTTGCGTTAAGTTTGAAATGCTTAGTAGGTTGATTTAGTAAATTTTAATGTTTTTCTTGAATTATGTTTCAATTTTTGGGCTCAAACAATGTCACCTAAATCTTAAAATGCAACTATATGAGAAAAGGAAACTTTTTACTTCAATGAAAGCTAAACTAACAAGGGAAGAGAATTCAATCAATTAATCCATCAAAGAAGAGAATGCATCCAAGAGCATGCCTCCACTAACTTTTCTTTCCAAATGTAATATGCAAAAGCAAAAACAATATTCATTATCTTATATACAATCTATCAAAAGCAAAACAATGTTTACTTCGCTAAGATGCACTTTATATAAATGATGTTTTCTTTGATTTTCGGATTCCTTTTCAAATGCTCCTAATGCAAACGATGCACTAATCAAAGCAACACCAACTCCAATCCGAAAGCACTTAAATGAAAATGTCTTTCACTTTTCTCTTTTGAATGAATAAACAACACACCCTTTTCAACTTGTAAACCAAACAACATAATCTATATTTGATCAATAACAAAGATGATTTTTCAAGTGCAAGATAACCTAATGTAATCAAAAAGAAACTTTGCAAAAGACAAGCCAAACTAATGAAAATTTACATTTTGAATGATTTTAACAATTAACCAAATCTAATCAATAAAAAAATACAAGCTCAATGAAACTTACAAGTGGTAAGGGACAAATGACCTAAAAATCCTAGAATCAATCCAATTTCACTCCAAACACTTGAAGGTTCAAAAGACAAGAATCTACTAATCAAACAAGATAATCAAACAAAACACTAATAAATCCAATCAAGATGGACAAGAGAAAGGACTTGAGAGGCTGAGACACACTAGCTTTGGGTAGAGAAACCCTAATTTTTACCAATCTGTGAGATTAGCATGACTGTGATGGCCAAACTTGTGCTGAACAAGGCTTCAACGTGACTTTTTTGAAAGAAAGCGTGCTAGTAGCGTGATTCTCTGAGTAAAAAATGCGCTGGGTGAGGAATAAGGCAAAAGAAAAAAATATTTCAACAAACACTCTAGACTCAGCACTCTCAGGTAGTAATTAGTTAATGTGAAGACTTATATAGGCTCAAACTAAATGAGAACTCAATGGTAGGTTAAATTAATAAAGAGATCAGATCGAAAAAGAGATTGAAGAGGCTATATATTCCACAGTGAAGTCACCAATTTATTATGAAGGAAAATCCCCTCTGCGGACAAAGGTGATCTCTCTAGCCCAATGAATGGGTCTAGCAACAGACTAAACAAACTAACATGCACTTTCCTAGCTCAAGTTTAAGAAATGTAGAGAGAGAGTGGCGTACCTCACTATGATGCCAATAGCTCAATGCTTTGGAGATGCCTTTGATTCCTTTGCTTCCAGGATCGCTTCTTACTTGTTCTTCACATCTGAGTACTTGTAAGAAATATCAAAGAGAAATGCAAGATACAAGAGCATATATGGCATACATCAAACATAAACTACTTAATAGATCAAGGAATATTAAGCTAAAAGCATAAACATTTACACAATTATGGAAAGTGAACATCATATGTATCTATTGATAAGCTAAAAATGGAAGCATACAACCTATGCCTTGATGTTGGAGACCTATTTTTGGTGGATGTCCAAGTCCAAGAAAAGACTCTTCAAGCACTCCTTCTCCATGTTAGAATGAACAACATTTTAGGCATAATCTTAGTATAGGAATGTAGACAATCAATGACCAACCATTTGGGGATGGAAGGGAGTTGATTTATAGGAAGGGAGGGGGAGTTAGGGATCCAGAAAAGAGGGAGGAAGGTCCACATCTCAAGAGGAAGGCCCATAAAGATAAGATCAAGTGCTCCAAATGGGAGAGCTTGACCATATCCACAACAACCAATATCTAGCTCACTGTTCTCGAAGTTTTTAGCACATGAAGCTTCTCCCCCATTAAGGGAAATCTTGCTAGAAGAGGTTCAACATGGATTTTCATATAAAAACTCACATTGGCAACACTAGGGTAAAGTAGTGCAACTTGCCGTCAATATGGGCAAGCAATGGAGCAAAGCACGCTGGCCCTAAAAATTAGGGTTTTAGCTAACCTTCTTCAGAATTGAATCAGGGAAGTTTTCCTTTGGTTTTTCAGGGATGTTCTTGTTTGCGTATCATGATGGATATACTTCATAATTGTCAACATTTTGGCACTTCAGGATATGGAATAGGAAGAGAACAGGAGGTGTGATAAAATACTATGTAACAGTTACTAAGTTATATGTGTGATTGAACACTGAGGATGGTGTCCCCCAAGGGGGAGGGTTTTGTAACAGCCCTGGTGGAAATTTCATGTAATAAAAGTTAAAAACAATAACCATGGATGAATGGGACACTTATTCCAAGCTAAATCTTGGGAAAGACATCCTAAGGGGTGTTCATTTGGTTGTTTATGGATAAGGAAATTGGAAAAGGAAATGGCTAAGGCTTTGGAAAGGAAAAATGGCATTTTTGGCACAATTATTTATTAAAATAATGGAAATTAGGAGAAAAATGAGTTGAAAGGTCACAAGTTGCATGTGAGGAGGAAAATGAAGAAAATAGAGGCCTCATTCATAAAAAGTCTTCTAAGGATTAGTTTGTAACCTTTTGTTAGTTTAGCTTTGGAGCTCTTTCATTTTTTTCTCTCTCTCATACTCTTGGACACTTAGATTTTTCTTGGAGCAGTTTGGCATTGAAGCAAGAAAGGCAAAGAAGGCAATAGGAAGCAAAGATCAAGCAACTACAATAGGCTTCATTGCAAGTATCGACTTACATGTATATTTTCCTTGCTATATTTGGCATGCATGGGATTGCATGCGTTTATTTCTAGAATGGCATGGGCTTTGCTAGGTGTGACAATATTTTCAACCTATCCTTGCCATTTCTTGATAGCTTTGATGAGATGGGTTCTCTCATTTGGTTTATGTGGGATGACCAAATTGGATTCGAAGTTGAGTGGGGTGGATCTACGAATTGACAAACACATGGTGTAGTGGTCCCTGAATCAAACTGAGGATGCACGAAGCCACTAGCCTAGTAACTCCTGAACTGGGCTATGGGTTGTGGTAAAGTCAGTTTGTGTGCCTCTGTGGGCCTAGGAATCCTTGCCAGTGAATGGCGGGATATACGGTAAATCCAAGAGGTGGATTTTCTCTCCATTGGGCCTAGTGATTCTGGGATGGAATGCATGGTAAAGCCTGGAGAGTATGTCTTGGTGATGGGCCTAGTGATCCCCGGGGCAGACTGCGGATGCATGGTAAAGCCTCAGAGATTAGGAGGCACTCAAATTCCTCACGGTGTAGGCGAAGAACTCTGGTGGCATCCACATTGATTGGTCTTTTTGATGTGTTCTAAGAGTCCCACATTCATGCTTGGAATATGACATGAGGGTGATTGGCAGAAGAGAGACTTGGCTCAACCAATCTAAGGTCGAGTGGAATGTTGTAGTCCCATCAATGGTTGGTTCATTACATTGATTAATGAGAAATTCATTCCATTAATTTTCATGTGTAAATGTATTGATATACATACATACATACATACGTACATACATACATACACATATGTATATATATATATATATATATATATATATATATATATATATAATATATATATATATATATATATATATATATATATATGGATTTTGATGGCTGATATGTTAATTGTAATTTTGTTCTTCTTATTCTCGTTAGATTTATATTTTGTGACAAAATTATATATGGATCTCATCATTTTTTTACTTGTATTTCAATGGATATGATATCTATGACCTAATCAGTGATAAGGCGACAAATGACACAAGGAAAAAATGGGTCATGGTGATTCTCAGATAAGTATGAGATCTCTACACTTAATTATGTTATTTACACCTATAAATTACATTTTTATGATATGTTTGACAAAATGCATGTCATGACTAGTAGGGGTCTAGTTAAGGTCTTGATCAACTATTTACTTTTTCATCATTGTTTCCCTATAATTTACTTGATTTTGAGATTTCATTCCATTCTCGATAGTGGCCTGGGCCGTGGGCCTGAAAAAGTGGCTTAAGTCATGGGGTCATTGGCACAAAACTGGCAATTTTTGTCCATAATCGCTGGCAGGCAGGCCTATGAGAGCGACTTTGGGTTGCTAGCCGCTCCCTTGCCCATAACATGAGAGCGACTATGGCCTAAGAGACCCAGAACAATAGTAGGACCCAAGGATAGGCTGTCTAAGTGGCTGACTTGTCTTCTGAGGATTGCATTGATGATGTTGAATGACTATGTATGATGTTCTGTCGATTCCACTTCCTTAAGGTCACAAAAGAGGTCGAATATGATCATAGTATCCTCTTGTCTCGTGTTTACCCCATTTAGCGTCGTTACTTGGGTGAATGTGGGAGAATGGTGTTACATATGCCACTTGAAATGATCTATTGGTGGTTCTTAAGGGGGTAAAATTTTCCTCATTAATGATGCCTCTAAGTCTTAGTGTGATAACCTATTTCCTTATGTTTAAGGAAGATGAGCTCTTGGTCAATGGAAAGTAGTTTTGGGTCTTATTCCAAGACCAATAGATGGTTTTAGCCAACTAGATCACAAATAAGTCAGTATTCCATTATAGTCATCACCAAGTCTTCAATAGAAGGATCATGTACGTACAAGTAACATCTAAACTTAATCTTACACACAAGAGAAACACTAAAATTATAAATACATAAGTAGTAATTTTTTTCCTTTTCTTTAATATTGTCCTTTTTTACAAACAAAATAATGAACATTCCTATTCAACATTTAATTTGTTATTTTTCAATGAAAATATTATAAATT
>APFE031524709.1:199472-212559 GCA_000404065.3 Pinus taeda
GGTTACAAAATTATTATTTTAATTTATATGGTAAAATGGATTTTAATTTATAGCTATTATTTATATCTTATATATTTTAATGTGATAAAGGGTTTGGATATATTTTAAAAGTAAATATAAAATATTTTGATTGTGAAATGAGAGATGATTTTTGGGCAAGTGGTATTGACGAGCCATGATATTGACCCATTGTATTTTAACAAAGCCTATTTACAAGTTAATAATATCTATGGTAAAGTGGGTGTGAATATCCATGGTTAAAAATATTCGTTTTATTGTAAATTTATTATAAGTGTTAAAGTTTTTATGTGCTTATTAATTTAATTCACAAGGTAAAATGGATCTTAACTTATAACTACTATTTATATATTATATATTTTAATGTACTACTATTTATATTATTATTTTATGTATAGTATGATTAGATATATTATGAGAGTATTTTATGAATAAAAAAAAATTTACAATATACAAAATGGGTTTTTATTTTTAATTACTTAAACTTTTAATACAACATTTACTAACTATATCATTTAAATTATTATATATATATTATTATTATGTAATAGAAATATTTACAATTTTTATCCTTATAAATGAATAATTAATAAAATTAAATATGAACCAAAATGTAAAATGTTACAATATTTCTTACTACACCTACATATCCCTTATACAATTATAAAACACCTCTAACAAAAATATAAAACATTTTTAATAAATAAAATATGGAAAATTTTATATTACTCATAGCCAATGTTTTTTAATCTAAATAATGATAGCCTTTCCATTAGTTGGAAAAAGAACCCAAAGAAATTATTTCTCACTCAAATTCCATATGGTCAAAGTTGATAGGCCAATTAAATAATTTGAAAATGGCTTTATGCGGGGATGTTTTTTTAATTCTCTATAATGATAGCTTTTCCATTACTTGAAGAGGGATCACGAGGAAATTGTTTCCCACTCAAATTCCGTATGGTCAAAATTGGTAGACCAATTAAATAATTTGAAATTTGTACCATAGGATCCATTATTATATAGATTCATAAATTATGTTTATTTATTCATTTGGATGTTGATGTTGTTATAAGGTTTTTTTGGGCATAGTTTTTTATTTGCTTACCAATGTTAAATTTTTGTAGTTTTTTTAAGGAATTTTTAAGGATAAAAATTATCTTGAAGTTTAAAAATATTGGCGAATTTCATTAGTCCCTAATACGCAAACTATAAAATATCTATTGATGTATTTGTAAAATAATTCAAATTTATAATAATTTTATATATACTCCCTATATAATGTTGGCCATTTTTAAGATAGAATAATTTTATATTGTTTGGAAAAATCATAGAAAATTAGTCATTAATACTTATTTTTTTTGGATATAGATAGTCACATCATATATTTTATAAAGAATCATACTCACTTGTTTTTAATAGGAAAGATAAATCTAGAATCATATTCACATATTTTCAAGGAAAAAACAAATTTTAGTTATAGATAGTTTTCAAGCCCATGGTGTTGGGTGGGCCATGGTATTTCTAGAATCATATTCACATATTTCAACGAAAAAAACAAATTTTAGTTATAGATAGTTTTCAAGCCCATGGTGTTGGGTGGTCCATAGTATTTCTAGAAACATATTCACATATTTTCAAGCAAAAAACAAATTTTAGTTAAAGATAATTTTCAAGCCCATGGTGTTGGTTGGTGCATGGTATTTTCTAGAATCATATTCACATATTTTCAAGCAAAAAACAAATTTTAGTTATAGATAGTTTTCAAGCTTATGGTGTTGGGTGGTCCATGATATTAATGTGATGAAGCATATTTAATGTTTAAACTATAGACAATTTTCAAGCCCACAGTTTCATCCATGCTATTTGATGTGATTAAGCCCATTCAAAAGTTTAGTGTATTTCAATGTAAAATGTGACCATCATTAATGAAATTTTCTTGTATGTTTTGCCATCGCACTTCATGTTAAAATCCATAATTTTAACTTTGCATTTTGTATTTCTATTATAATGTTGCATAGAAGTAATTCTAAATGAACAAACAATGTTATTTCTAATTAACAAATTTACTTTTAATTAGGTAATATAGATAGATTTATACTTTTAAGGTTTCTAAATAAATATAGTGAAATTATATGGACTTTTATAATTACATTGATAGGTATGCATATTTTGGAGAGCTTCCATATTTACAAAAGAGGATGCATTGTTCAATGTTAAGCTTGCTTAAGATTAAGGACAAATTTTAAATAAGTTTCTTTTTATTACATTGATCTTAAATAAATGGATTTATCTACCAGAAAAATAAGTAATCATATTCACTTATTTTTAGAACAAAAGATAAATCTAGAATCATGTTCACTTATTTTCAAGCATTGAGAACACATTTTAGATATAGTAATTTAGAATCATATTCACAAATTTTCAAGCATTGGTAACAAATTTTAGCTATAAATATTTTTCAAGCCTATAGTATTGGATGATCTGATCTAAAGTATTTGATAAGATGAAACATATTTAAAGTTTAAGGTATTTGATAAGATGAAACATATTTAAAGTTTATATCATGGATAGTTTTTAAGCTCATGATATTTCTTAATTAAACTTATTTAAAATTTGGTATATTTCATGAAAATACCCAAAATAGCAAGATTTACTATTAAAAAAATGAAATTAAGAAATAAAATTATCTGGGAAGTTTTTCCATCTCATTTATGTTAAAATCCATGATTTTAACTTTGTATTTTTTATTTTAACGTTGCATTAAGCTAATTTTACATGAACGAACAATACTATCATTAATGAACAAAATTATTTTCAATTAGATAATAATAAGTATAGATTTATATTTTTAAGGTTTTTAAATAAATAAAGTAAAACTTAATTTTATATGAAAATTTTAATTATGTAAATAAACATGCATATTTTAGAGTTAAAAGTGAGTTTCCATATTTTAAAGGTGGAGATGCAATGTTCCTCAGAAAGGGACTTGTCTGCATTTAGAAAGGTTAGCTATGTTATTGATAGGCGTGCGGCGGTAAGCAATGCAGGCACTGCTGAGTCATCACAAGATAGACATGGAGGGACAATAACGTATTTTCAAATTGAAAGAAAATAATACACTTCAAAATAATACACTTCAGGCCGCCCCAACATGGGCGTGGCTTAAGGTTGGAATTTAGATTTTTAATTTTTATTTTTATTTATTTTATAATAATATATTTTTATTTTCGGATTTTTATTAAAAGAAAGGTATGTTTAAAATTTTATTCTTCAAGAAATAAACAAACTCCTTACAAAAAAATTGAATAAAAAATTATTTTCAATAATATAATTATATTCAAAATATGTTATCAGAAAAAAACAAAAAGACCTATAAACATAAAAGTTATTGAATCGTAAATCTTATATCATATAATAATTAATACAAAATTATATATTCTACTAAATATCAGAAAAATGATTGATTAATTTTAAATTAAAAATTGTTTGAGACAGAGTAGAACAGAATGATAGTCGACAATTTTACACTAAAATATGTCATAAAATAAAGTAAAAGCTATCTTTATATTATATCATGATTTGTTGTAGAATGATAGTGGCCCGTGGAAAATAACTCATAAGCTGGTGAAAAATAACTACATACACTACCCAAAAAATATAAAAATAGAGTACCTAAGTTTTCGTTGCCAAATTCATCAGCGTGTGAGTTATTTTCCACTAGCCATTTTGTAAAGGTTGCAAAGTGGGCCAACATTATGGAATTCGCTGGAACTCTTCCAAACATTGGAGTGGCAAGGTTTCTTCATTGAAATTTTATTTTGGATTTTTATTGCATAGTAAGATTTTCAAAATAGAAAATGTAAAATTGATTAAAACCCACATAATTTTAACAAAATTTTGTTTTGGAATTTTATTGCATAGCAAAATTTTCAAAATAAAAAATGTAAAATTGATTAAAACCCACTAGTGTTAATGCTCTACATAATTTTAATAGAAAAAAAGAAGAATATACACAAAGAAAAATAAGCACATTTTTGAATGGGTTAATGACTTCCATGGAAACATGAAGGTAGGTTGTCCATCCAAACAAGTAAGCCCACATGGAGTGCAATGATTTTAGATTAGCACAAATCGATGGAGGAGGCCTTGGTTTTACAAGGCACGAAAAGTCTGGTATACACCTGATTCTTCAATTGCACGTCCAATCCATGATTCAGTGCTCTCTGTGTGGAGTTCCTGTCCCCAACTCATTTTTTTAAGAATATTACAAAGTTCTTCCATTCAAGCATGATTTGGAATTAAATCTATCAATTTCACTGACAACACTCCATTGATACATTAGTTGAAGATCATAAATTCTCCAATGTAATGTGTCAAATCAATAACCATGATACATTTTAGTAGACCAGAGGTACAACATTGATGTCCCCCTACTCACGATGTCCCCCTACTCACAGTCTTACTCCATACTCGGTGAATAAATAGATAGATGTGACACAATGACAAGTCCCAATCCAAATGAAACACAATTTGATATACAATATTAAGAACATTTTTAGAAAATAATAACTCATCAAGAATAAGTTTTGTAAATGCAGTAGTCTATAACGCGACTTTTTGAAAGCTTTTCCGGCAGATTTTTCCGGTCAAAATCCGGCAGCAATTCATTGGAATCCCAAGTTTGATAGCTAGTTTCTGCACAATCGATGGCTCCCATGGATTGAATCCAAATATGCAGTTAAAAAACCATTTTAACTGCTAAAAATCAATATTTAACCTCATTTCTTTTGCC
This sequence comes from Pinus taeda, assembly GCA_000404065.3. Classification (NCBI taxonomy): domain Eukaryota; kingdom Viridiplantae; phylum Streptophyta; class Pinopsida; order Pinales; family Pinaceae; genus Pinus; species Pinus taeda. The sequence continues at coordinate 204,283 of APFE031524709.1, forward strand.
GGATTCCGTTACCGGAATCTCCAAAAAGTCGCATTATAGACAACTCCTTTGTAAATTTGAGAACACATTGCGAAATTTTTAAACATCAAATATAACCAAAATACCATATAATAACCATTTTACCCATCAAATTCCAACCCTGCTACCTAGCAACACCGCTACCAACGTGCAAGGAACAACATAGTGAGAAATCTTCTCTCTTTTGTTCCAGTGAGAAATGTGACTACTTGCATTGTGAAATTTGGTGATTAGAGTGAAAGTGTGGTTAAAAGGTTTATCATATATAAGTATGGTTTAATTGGGAAATCTTGTTATTTTTGACGTTTTAAAATGAGAAAGATATACTTACCATGATTTTGTATGGATTTAGTTGAAGTTATGCATTTTTTGTGAGTAAGGTTTAATTTGGAAATCTCGTTATTTTTGGTATTTTAAAATAGGAAAGATAAACTTACCATGATTTTGTATGGAATTTTTGGTGAGTTTTATGTTATATTTTTTGGAAGTCTTTGAGGTATATATTCACAATTCTTTTAGAAAGAATATATCTTTTAAGATGTCACAATTCTTTTAGAAGGAATATATCTTTTAAGATGTGACTATTGGCATTGATTAGTTATTTAATTTATATAGCTATGTTAGTCTTAGGGAGAGAATAATGGATTTATGTTTTTTTTAATATTTCATTAATTTTACTTGAATAATTAATGGTTTTAGCAATATATTATAAAACCTTAAATACTTAGTTAGTACATGGAGGCATTTTACATGGAGGTTAGTGATGATTTTTTCTTAGGAAACAAATTGAATGATATATGTTGCAACTTCAATAGTGGATGTGTTAGTTATGTTTAATATTCCATATGCAAATATATGTATATTTGGTTTTTACAATTGTTGTAGGGATTGAGATCGTAAGAATATATTATAATATATATATATATATATATATATATAAATTAATATAATAATAATATATATATATATATATATAAGTTTTCTATTTCTTACTATATTAATGATGTTATGTGAGTAGGGGCTCTACAACCATATCAGCAACTATGTTGTAATATCAACATAAACATTTTGACTTGGTAAAAAAAAATAAACTTAAAAACATAACATAAAATAAAAAATAAGATTAAAAGTAAAAAAGTTAATTAACTATAAAATTATAAAGTTAAATTAAACTATAAAATTACCATGGTTTACAAACCGATGGTATTTTTCCATGGTTTTTGTTATGATAAAGTCTATTTAAATTTTTGAGGAAACCCATTATGGAATGCAAGAGTACTAGATTAGATCCATCTTAACTTGAACCCACATGACAACGATGTTGTAATATCAACATATACATTTTGACTTGGTCAAAAAGAAAATAAAATTAAAAACATAACATGAAATAAAAAATAAGATTAAAAGTAAAAAAATAAATTAGCTATAAAATTATAAAGTTGAATTAAACTATAAAATTACCATGGTCTACAAAACCATGGTATATTTCCATGGTTTTTGTTATGATAAAGTCTATTTAAAAGCTTGAGGAAACCCATTATTTAATGCAAGAGTACCAGATTAGATCCATCTTAACTTCAAACTTGATCCCTCTGGGTAGAATCATTTGGATTTAAGATGAATCTAGGTTAGTTTATCAAATTATAAGTTCGTATATAAATTGCAATTACATATATCTATTTTTAATTTTATTGACTTTAACAAAAGTTAAAAGAACATTTGGATTTAAGATGGATCTAGGTTAGTTTATCAAATTATAAGTTCATCTATAAATTGTGGTTACATATATCTATTTTTAATTTTATTGACTTTAACAAAGGTTAAAAGAAGCATACCATAGTGTGTTGGAAACAACTTAAATGGAAAAACATATAGTTATACATCTTTTTTAACTTTTGGCTTTATTAGGCCAAGTATCGGTAATTCCACCAATGTTTCATTTCCATTAAGAAAAATCATTAATATATACAAGGAGAGAAAGACACTTAGAATTCATATTCCAATGCCTCTCCATCTTCTTTATTCTCATATTTACAATATTTTCCTAATCCCTAAAGATTAGGTGTCAACATTACCCCCTTAATCTGAAGGGATGTTGATGAGTCCAACCGTCATTATGAATCTTTAAAACTTTTCTCTTCTAATTGCTTTGGTGAAGATGTCTACAATCTGCTCATTTGTGGAACAATGGCATAGGTGAATAGTCTTGGCCTCAACATGATGTCAAATCAAATGATACTTTGCACTAATATGCTTGGTTCGATCATGGAACTTTGAATTTTTGGCCAATTTTATTGCAAAAAAATTGTTAATCAAAAGAGGAGTAGAATGCACTTGTTTCTCTTGCAAATCTTCAAGAATTTTCCTGAGCCACACAATCTCCTTGGTTGCTTTTGCAACTGCCACATATTCTTCCTCTGTTGTAGAATATGCTAGAACTGATTGTTTGCGTGACCTCCAAGAGACAACTCCTATTCCAAGACTCATAACATAACTTGAAGTAGATACTCCATTTTCTTTATCTCCATCAAAATTTGAATCAGAGTATCCAATCAAGCTGAAGTCATCCACTTGTATATACTTGAGTCCAAAGTCTTGAGTTCCCTTCAAGTACCTTATAGCTCTTTTTGCAGTAGACCACTGACCCTCATAAGGGTTTTTCATAAACCTAGAAAGGGTTCCAATAATAAATAAAATGCCCGGTCTAGGAGTAGTCATGTAGTTAAGAATTCCTATATGCTATCTGTATTTTGCCACATCCTCAAATTCATTTCCTTCTTTGGATGTAAGTTTTAATTTTTGTTCCATTGGAGTGGTCAAAGGATTACATTCATCCATGCCAAATTTGTTCAACAAATCTCCAATGTACTTCTTTTGTGAGAGGAATATAAACTTTTGATGTTGGGTTACTTTAATACTTAGATAATAGTGAACATATCCCAAATATTTCATCTCAAAACCTTTCCTCAATTCTTTATTTATGGATGTAATGTGATTTTCATTGTTCTTATTCATCAGTAGATCGTTTACCTACACCACAATATAGATAACTATTTTTCCAAATTTTTTGACAATAAAGTTGAATCATTAAGATCATAGTGTTTGAAATTTAGTTGCAGAAGATGCTTAGTCAATTTCTTGTACCAGGCCTGCGGTGCTTGTTTGAGTCCATATAAGGATTTGATAAGCCTACATACTTTGTGGTCCTTTCCATTCACAACAAATCCTTATGGTTAAGACATAAATGATTCTCTTTCAGATCTTGATTCAAGAATTTTTTTTACATCCATTTGATGGACTTTCCATCCATCATGAGCCACCAAGGCAAAGAGAGTGTGGATGGTAGCCCATTTTGTTGTGGGGGAAAATTTTTCCTCATATTCAACCCCTTCTTTAGGTGCACAACATTTTTCCACAAGCCTAACTTTATGCTTGTTAAGTGAGTCGTTTGCTTCATACTTGTTCTAGAAGACCCACTTGAAGCCAATCAATTTGGTTCCTAATCGATCATCCACCAACTTCGAGGTTCCATTCTTTATTAGAGCATCATACTCTTTCTGCATTGCTTCTTTCCATTCATCATGAGAAGAAACTTATTTAGAGGAAATTGGTTTGAAATCTATAAACAAATTTAATTCACAGTCACAAGAAACATCCATATCAATAGTTGAATATGTATCATCTACATTACCTCCATTATGTCTAGTAGAAATTCTTGTTCTTGTCTTTCCAACCTCATTAGGATGAATACTTTCAAGTGTCTTAATGAGACACTTTGGAGGACCCTTTTGAGATGGCCCAAGTTGTTCAGTTGACTGAGATGGGGATGAATGAAGATTTTGCCTTCCCATTCTCTCAATCACATCACTTAAAGTGTCTTCTTGATTAGTGGCTAGAGCTTAATGAGGGGGAGAGAATGCTTTAGAAGGATATTCCATAGATTGATCCAAGATATGGACCCCCCTTCAAGATGTGGAATCTCATTATCAAATTCCTGAAAATAATTTGTATGACTGAATCTGTCCAAGCGATCAAGATGTTGCTCAACAAAATTGACAGTCTTGTAAGATTCAAGAAAAAATATATCTCTATATAATATAAACTTCTTATTTACTTCATCATAGAGATGACATGCTTTGGAGGTAATTGAGTACCCCAAGAAGATATACTTTCGATGCCATTCATGAAGTTTTTTTCTTTGTTCATTATGTATCAAGTCATAGCAGAGCCAAAAACCTCTAGATGCTTCACTGAAGAAATGTGGCCATACCACATTTCATAGGGAGTCTTATTTTTTAGAGCATGAGATGGACATGTGTTTTTAATATAAATTGTGTCAACCCAAAACATCAACTTAACATTTTTGTAAAACACCATTGAACGTACCATATTTAAGATTGTCCCATTCATTCTTTCGGCCACACCATTCTGTTGAGGATTATAAGGCACAATTTGATGTTGGATCCCATGCTGGGAAATATAGCTTTCAAACTCATTTGAATTATATCCTTTTCCATGATTAGTATGAATATAGCCAATACAATATTGTGTACTATTTTCAATCCATGCATGAAACTTTTTGGAAGTTTCAAAAGCTTCATATTTGTTCTTCAAGAGATATACCCAACACATTCTGGTGTAATCATCAATAAAAGTCATCATGTATTTATTTCCATTTGCAGAAGGAACAAGCATAGGGCCACACAATTCATAATGAATCAATTTTTCAAGCTTTATAGGTGCTATGGAATGAGAATCATGAAATGATTGTTTCCTATGTTTTCCTAAGATACAAGCATCACATTGCTTATGTTTCCTAGTAATGGTGGGAAAACTAGTAAGACCATTTCTCTTCAATAAATGAATACTACCATAGTTCATATTTCCAAATCTAGCATGCCATAAGGGACTGGATGGTAATGTACCTTCATCATACTAATAACTATATGGAAATTTATGTGCACGAGTAGAGGTTCCTTGCATCTTTAAGAGTCTTCCTTCTTCTATCCTAGTCATGACAAGTGAGTTGTATGATGATTTTCTCACCTCAACCTTGTCATCAAACATGTGAATGGAGCCTCCTTGCTGGCATATGTGAACCAAGGAAAACATGTTTATCCATAACTCTAGGAGGTAGAGAAAATCATGCAGAAGAAAGTTAAGGAGACCAGGCAACTTGAGCTTGATGGTGCCAAGTCTGTATGGCTTGAGTTTTGATTTGTCTACAAAGTAAACTACTCCTTCTACATTGCCATTGAATTCTTTAAAGAAGTCCTTCCAAAAAGTCATGTGGAAGGTTGCTCCTGAATCAAGCAACCATGCATCTTTCCACGAAGCAAGTGAAGCATTAAAAAAGTCTTCAATTACTCCAATATTGCAATGTTCCATAATATAATTAGCAAATTCAAGTGCTTTATCATTCCCTAGTTCTGGTGATTACCCTTTCTCTTCATTTGTTTCTTTTCTAATTATATCCCAAGAGAAATTTCATGTGGAAGAATCATGTCCATTTATATTACAATGTATGCAATGAAGATTAGGTCTTCCTCCTTGATAATGTTTCCCCCCCGCCTTTGCTAGTATTCTTTCCATGTCCTCTTCTGCCACCTCTTCCTCTAGACAAATATTGTGCTTGATTCTTCTCTATCTGAGTAAGGAACAAAACTTCTTCAAAACACTGAGCAATTATATTCTTCTTCCCAAAATTTTTCTCTCTTTATGCAAACTTCTCCACAAGAGATTCAAATGAAATCTCCTCAAGTTTTCCACTAGCTTGTAATGGTTCAAGATAATTATAATATGTGATATATAGTGCCTTGACAAAATATGTGAGAGGAACATCTATTTGAACTCTAGTAGTTTCTATATCATGCATAATAGCTCTGGTTCAGAGGCTAGGGCAAGGGGATCATCATCTTTCAATTCAAGATTGAAGATTTTGATCATTAATTGGACTACTTCAATCTCAAAGTGCGAGTCATATAAGTCGTTTTGCTTCTTTAAATCACTAAAAGAATTTTTAAATGGTGTAATGTGATGACTCACCTCTTCATTTACTGATGCATAAATCAAGGCATAGGCCTTGTTGTTCTTGTTCTTCCATATGGAAAGCTCTTTGTATGAAGTGGGTTTTTCTAGAGGATTTCCACCTTATCCTTCACAAATACCTTTCCATAGTTAATTTAAAATGAAGGTATGCTTTATCTTTCTAGACCATTCATGGTAGTTCTCTTTGATAGATAGAACTACACCAACAATGGAAATAAGAGAATGTATTTTCAAAAAAAGGAACTGTTATAGGTCATTCTTTTGCATCCACTAAAAAGGCCTAAAAACCCAAATCAGTTAACTGTTGAAAATAATACTGATTATCCCTTTGCAATGCCCTAAACATCACATCTCAAAAAATTTCGATTTTCTAGGTCAATCGACTCAAAAACTATGTTTTTAGCCCCAACACACTCTGCATGCCTTTCCACCTAATTTGGGTGCAAGTTGCATAAATAAGTATTATTTTTGATTGGTTCAGGTTGCTCTACTCTATAGGTGTGCTGATTCTAGAATTTTGAGAAAATTAAAAAATATTTTGAATATTCTTCTTCCAGAAGCTTTTAAGGTGGTTTTAACCATTTACCATGGATAGAGATCTCAATTTCATATCACATTTCATACCTGATCCTATCTTGGAGACCTTATCTCTTATCCCTTGAGCTTATCCTCCCTCATATGTGGATCTCAAGCCTAGATTGGTAAATCCTAAACTACCACTTTCACCCTATAAATTTAATGCCTCCCATAGAGTTTGGGTTGGATTTTGGAGATTGCTAGTGCCCTCATGCTGCTGCTTTGAGCTTAAGGAGTCATCATCCATTTCTGCATTAGGGTTAAGTGTGAAGATTTTCTTTCTAGCAAGGAAGGACAAGATAATTGGGGATACATCTATAAAGTCAACTTCTACATATGGTTGTAACTCTGTCTTTTATTTATTAATACAAAAAACACTATGTTTTCCTATACTTGTGTCATATTGATGCTTATGTATTTTAATGCCATGTTGAATCATTGATTAGAGATATTGGATTATGCTATGTAGATGTTGTAGTTCCTTTGCTTGTTTTAGTCATTTGTGCATGTTCTAATTATAACACTTAGAGCTAGAGTTGGAGCTTAGAAGAAAGAAGGAGAAGAAGGCTTACTACAAATTCCATTTAGGTCTCTTTTTTATATTCTAGTCTCTCTAAGGAAAACATTGATCTTTTTTCTCTTTGTTGTTCTAGATCAAACCACTATATCTAGGGAGTTCATTTATGTTTGCAAAATAGAATTTTCCATATAACAAATTGGAGTCTCCACCGGGGATTGAGATTTCCCTTAGTGGTTTCCTTGGCTTTAGCATTTTTTCACCTTTAAAAGTAACCTTAATTGACTTATTCAAATAGTGATTAAACTTAGGAAAACACATTTTTGAGCTTGGTAGGGTTTCTTGTGTCGTATTTTGACCAAATTATCCCAACACAATCTTTGTTCTGTGACAAAGTACTATAGCACAGTCTCTCTTCTTTTGAAGTGCGCTAATATGCTTTGGTGCCTACACTACACTTGCATTGATCTTGTAGAATGTAAAAAAAATTGCATTTCTTTTCCTTTCTCTTTGTTCTTCTTTGGTCCAGAAGGTTTTCTTGAGTCTTTGAGTTTGTCTATGTCTTTGAAAATCCATCATAGCATTTGGATTTGATTTTTTAAGCCTTTGGTGAGATTTTCTTTGATTTTTCTTTCTTCTTATCAATTACGTATTTTGTAAACATTCATCTTGATTGTTGACTAGCTTGAAGAAATTTTTATTACAGTTTCATTCAATGAGATTTCTTTTATCAATGATCTAGTTGCATTTTAGTTTTCATTGTATTTGAAAATTAAAAGGAAAGAAAAGAAAAAAATCATTATTTCCGTTGCATGTACGATTTCAAATTCGAATTGGAAGATTTGATTGAAATATCTACTTAGGAAGCATTGTTTGCTGCATCATTGGTTGTTGCATTATTTTTTGTCTCTTCCCTCTCATAGATAAATATTCATTTAAAATAAAAGAGTTCATATCAAATATTTTCAAACAAAATCACATTTAGATTATAAAGTTGACGTGTTTCGAAAGACTTACCATGGTTCATCATCATGACGTGGATGGATGGCTAAAACATAGAGCCAATAAATAGTAGAGATGCAATGAATTAATCCCAAATTTCAATTATGAATGTTAGA
>APFE031524709.1:212788-225182 GCA_000404065.3 Pinus taeda
AAAAGCGGAAGGAATAATTTCAATGTTGTTATTAAAATAATATTTGTTAATATAATACCACTTGTTATTATTCCAAAAAATAAACAAAGTAAAAAAAAATAAAAAAATAAAAAATAAAAGAGTTCTGATTATCATACTAGTTGCATCGTAGGGAATTCAGGTGAACTTGTATCATGAGCCTTGAAATTGAAACATAATTAAAGATCAACTTCTAAAATTTATTCAATCAATCTATGGAGCATTTTCAACATTAACGATACACATAAAGGTCTAGGCCAAAGATGTGTTTCGATGTCTTTAAACGTAGGAGATGTCATTGCTTCTCTCCCTTACATTCTGGGGGTAGTCGGCATTCCACATACGTAAGGATATCAGATTGTTCTCCATGTACCTTTCGGTATATCGAATGGCACTCCACGCATGAAAAGTATATTGAAATACTTCCTATGGTACATGAGACATTAGAAAACACTACCATGGACTACACTTCCACGTACCTCTAGGTATATTTTGGAAGTCCCCTATAGGTTGCTATACCACCATAGGTAACTGAGTCCATCGCATTATCCACTATTACACACCAAACATAAAATTCGGGGATATTTCCTGCACGTACTAGAAACAATATTGCACATTTCATAGTGACTTGTTAATCCTTTTCTACCTAGTTACCCTTTTGTTTTATTTGTTTGTTTATAAATTTTTAAAATTTATTAACACATCATGGAAGAACACACTCAACAACCCCATCGTTCGTGTAGAATGCATATATTTCCTCCTCTACCTCCTTAGGTAACACCTAGTCATTGAAAGAATAAAAAGATGTAAACTACCGAAACTGGAACTTCAGGAGATTCCCCTTCTGGAACTACATCTAAAATTAATCAGCCAAAATCATCACTTCCCATAAGTATTGATCTCAAAATTACATATTTAACAGCTAGTGAGTCTAACACAGTTGAAAATAAAAGCCTTGAAGCTTCATTACCTGAGGTCGTTGATCCTCGATTTACAGATTCAGAAACATTACAACCTGAAGTTATTCAACATGAGGACCCTTAGTTAACTCAACCTAGTACTTCAAGGCCTTCTCTTTCTCTTCCTTTTCCTTTGACCCAACCACAACCCATACATTTCGGTCCCAATAGAGAACAATTTCCACCTAGTCTCTTGATTATTAAGGAAATTACTAAGGAGTCTCAACCTTCATCTCATGTTTATTGACGAGGGACTCCTCTTTATCAAGCTCATCCTTTGCTTACTGATCTGAAATGGGGTAATAAAGGCTTCTTGTCAAACTTACAAGAGCCTCTCCCACTCCAAAGCTTATATATTCCCAAGATCTAGCTTATGATTGATAATTTGCAGAATTAAAAGTGCTTGAAAGAGGTGTATGCTTGTGTTTGTTTTTAAACTGTTCAAGTTCTTATGTACATTTGCTTATGGTGATGTAAAACACTCATAAAAGTAAATACAATTAGGAGTTCACCCAAACCTCTTGGGCTACGTCTCCGTGAGCTCTAGTCAACTCGACTAGGCTCTCCGGGATTATGGTAATCTTTCTTTTACAAGTTCCACACTCAACTCCATTGGTTTACAACTGAACTATGGGTTTAAAATACCATCTTATCCTTGACTGTCCATACTTTGTAGAAAGATCTAGGCTTCTCTAGACTAGATTCCTTCATTCAGCGCTCTGAGCTATCTTGAGCTCTAGCTTTCACCAACTCCCTCATAATTCTTTTAACTGTCTCTGGAATTCCTTCTTTTGTCTTCAGCACACTTTGAACATCAACAACAGCTTGATCATTTGATATATTTTTTGTTCTGCCTCCAACCTCTAGTGGCTTCTAACTCTTCTCTCGGCTCTGGCTCTTGGCTCTCTAGCTCTTGGCTCTAGCTCTTGGCTCTGGCTCTCAGCTCTGGCTCTCATGAGCTTCTGGTTTCACTTGACCTCCAAGCGACCCTCTACTTCTAAATCACCTCGACTCCGCAAACTGCTTCGTCTGGGATTATACTCAACATTCAAGCATCTCCGAGCCTCTTGGGCTTCTCTGCACTTCTCCTGAGCATAACTTTGCCTCTCTGTATTATCAGTGGTTCCCTCGACCTCCAAGCGAATCTCTGCAACCTTCAGCCACCCTGTCAATTGACCTCCCTATGCCTTTTTTAATCCATTAGTTATAGTTTCCTCCATCATTGAGACTGACTGTTTCATTATAAGAACCCGTTTACAAATGGAAAGGAACCAGCGGGCATGGCCACCCAATTGTTTTGCCTTCCTCTAGCCGAAATAGCCAAATAATGTAAATACATAGGAAAACACATGAAAAACAAATCATGGGATGTTCAGTCAGATTTCAAATATTATGAAATCATGTCCATAACCCTATCGGGTTATCGCAAATCACAATCACATGTTGCATGGGTTTGGTGCTTCCCAGTCCTTTGCATTCCCCGATCTTCAATCTCCAATATTGCACATTGCATATCACATCGACCCAATGGACTGTGTCTCTGCTCCTCTGATTTCCCAATCACCTGATCGCTTGATCGACACTTATCACATCTCTCTCATCGACATATTGCATTTGTAATGGCCTTGAGGTCCAACCATTTTTCCATGGTGTTTCACGATGCGATATCGCAGCGATCGCATCACAATTGCTTGGGGCTACGGTCCTGCAAAGTTTTCACTTTATATGATTGCAATGATATATATATAAGTTAAAAGGTGCTAAAATGGCACAAATGCATGTAAAATCTAATTCAGGTAAGCATAAGGGTCGAAAGCGGAGGATAATGGAGATGGACGCTTTATACACAAACCTTAATAAAGACAGCGGACCAATCAGCGGTGCGTTAAAGGGGCTTGTCATATATAATATATATATATATATATATATATATATATATATTAATATATATATATATATTATAGACGAGAGAGGGAGAAGGAAGAGAGAAATGACCACCTTTAATGCACTGTCGATTGGTCCGCTATCTTTATTAATTTTTGTGTATAAAGCATCCATCTCCATGATCCTCCACTTTCGACCCTTATGCTTACCCGAATTGGATTTTACATGCATTTGTGCCATTTTAGCACCTTTTAACTTTTATATGAAGTCTTTTAGACTTAGAGGTTTATCCAAGATCCATTGTGGATCACTTACTCCTCATACTCCAATACAAGCTCCTTTACCTAGTATTCCTCGTTTCAATTCACCTTTTTGTTTCCCTCGACAAACTTTGGGAAGTTTAACCATGACTGAGTCAACAACAGTTTCTTAGCCTGTATCTGCTATTATGAGTGAGTCAACCAAAGTTGTAGCTACCTCCATGTTTATGACTTCACCAGAAACTCATTTGTATGGTGGTCTGTTAGTGCCACCTCGGTACCAGTCATTCTCTAGAGCCTTTTCTGGTGTGTCAACTAGTCCATGGACTTTTCCCTTGTCATATTCATTTGGAATGTTATTCGATATTTCACAACCCATTCAACCTATTACTCCCTAGCCTTCTTTGGAGCAGAAATATGGTTCATTTGTTAGTGGATTGGGACATCTATAATAACCTACTCCATCCTATACTGAGTACCCTCCTCCTAGGGGGAAGTTACCATATAATTCTGTTGTAGTAGCTTGATTAATCATTCCTTAGTCACTCATTGGTAGGATGATGATCTTAAGCTCCCCTTTTTGATATTAAGAGTCATTCACAATTTTATCTTTCTATAGTATGTGTCATCTTTGGGGATGGGGATTATTTCTTATTATGCAAAGGGAAATTTGTTTTTCTTCAATAGGAAATATGCCCAACCTCCTTTAGCATTCAAAACTACACAGTGGTTTCCTCCAGTGTCCTTCCCTTAGCGAGAACCCACTATTTCCATAAAATACACTATTTTTATCCTCAGTTGCCCAGTCTCCCTTTCATCCTGAGACTGTGCATATGTATCTTCCCAGGACCTCATCTTGTAGCAGTGCCTTGCATCTTTAAACTATGTAGTTTTGTCCCTCAGATGCTCAGTCTTCCTTGCATCTTGAAACTACGCACTAGGGGCTTCATCCCGCAATAGTTGTTGCCCACTGAAACTGCACATATGTGTCTCTCAATGATCACAAGAAGGATGAAATGCTAGAGAATTCTTAAGGAGTTGAGGAACAAGATAAGAAGAATAAGGAACCCAAGGTATGATAGAAGATCGGGACCACATGAAGACTCCATATAATGCACAACCCTTGGAGGGTAGGCATTAAAAACACAACTAATCTTTTGAAATACCCCTTAGTGTAGCTGGAAGGACTAATTATCATTTTCATATCATTTTGTCTTCAATGACGTGCATAGTTGCAAGCACTTAAAGTCATTCCATGTGTTTCCTCTACGTGTCTTGTTCCCTTTTTCTAGCTTAACCAACTGTCGTCTTTTGGCATGTTGCTTGATTTTCCATGCTTGTGATCTTTCTCTAGTGATTTCTAAGGTTTGTCTTTGTGTGTTTGGGTTGCGTTAGCTTTGTGAATATCGGTCACACTCACACACAAAGTTGTAAGCACTGTCGTGCAAGTATCATCACAGTCATCCAAAGGTCTATCCTAAGTGTCGCACTTGTTGCTTCTAGCTCTAGATAGCCCCACAAAGAGTCATGGTTCTCTATGTTATCCTGGTGGTTAGTGTCATCATTTTTTTGAAGTATGCTAAGTGTGTGATCACAATGTCGATTCCTCACAAGTTCACTTGCCTCTCACTCTTAGCCATTTTCCATGAAATCTCTACGACTAAACAACTCCACTTCACCGAACCTGACTGAGCTACACTTCCTAGTCCTAGTCCTCAGTGGTGTTGTTATGCTATCTGGAACTACCAGTGATTGAGGTTGTCCTCCGAGTCAGTTGCACTGCATAATCCTAGAGGTGAGAAACCTGTCTTCCTTCCTAGAACTGCGCAAAAACTACCTCAAAGCCCAACCTGAACTGCGCACTTCGCAAGAAAAGTCATCAAACCTACTTCTTGCTTGTTTTAACCCCCCATTGTGTAAGACCTAAGCCTGCATTACTCCCAAAAACTATGTAGAGATGTCCTCCTAGTGACTTCCCTCAACGAAGACTCAATGGTCTCAAAAACTGTGCAAAACTGTCCTCTGGTTCCTATGTTGTCCTGCCTTGTCTTCTCTATGGAAATTGCACAAAGGTGTCCCTTAGGGTCCCACCTTGTAGCTGTCACTGGTGTCTTCAACTGCACAATGCTTCCTCCAAGTGGCCTTTGCGCAATTTTCTCGGACAGTGAAGATTGTGCCTCAGAGTTCCTTATCCAAGCCTGAGTTGCAATCTGCACAGTATTAGTGACCAATCCTCCTCCTTGTCACATGGAACTGTACAATTCATAGTTACCATTCTCTCTTCCCATCCTATCATCTATCCTCGGCCCAAACCATAGAAACAATGCATCATGCTAGACTAGGAGGTTTTGGATTTGGTGTCTTCCTGTCATGAGTGAATTGTAGGAATAGGTACACTGATATATCATGGTGAGACGATGAACAAGATGAAGATGTTGGAAATAATACTGAGATGGGGGGAGGTGAATCAATATTTACAATTCAATAGTCCTTCATTTCCCAATCAGATTTATATACGCTACTTCAATGAAGTGAACTTGCGCATGCACGCTACTATGATTAAAGAAACCAAAGCATACTCAGAGAACTTATGATTTAGTTAATTTATCATGTGTTGATCTTTAATTAGTGCATCAATATCTTATTACACAATAACTATGTGCAGTAATAACATAATACACCATCAAACATAAGAAACACACATGAACACCGAGATTTAAGGTGGAAACCCAATGTGGGAGAAAAAACACCTGCTGCTATCATCTCTATCTTCTTAATATAAAGAAAATCAGTTTACAATCTTGTACTAGTGCAGACTCACACCAGTACGTAGGCACCTACCTGTAGAAGGCTACAACCTTCTCTTGTTTTCTAGCTTCAGCTGGAAGGGAGCTACAACCCCCTAGCTCTTGTACTAGCTGATATGTTTACTAGTACATAGGTGTCGGCCTACAGAAGGATATGAACTTCTCTCTTCCTCCAGGGACCACCTTTCATTAATTTTCTGACTGGATGCTCCTGGTACACAACAACACAATATGAAGGCTTCATTTCATCAAATTTTCACACTGGACCCATCAAAAACTTTGAAGCGCAAATTCTATAATAATAATTGCATCAACTAACAACCAATCAATTGGAACAGTCAGATCACGTCACCAGAACATTGTGTTGAACCCAGAAACCTCCATCATCATTCAGAACTAGCTGCAACCTCAAAAATCATACATCAAAATGTATACGCTACTTTAATGAACCCAACCTGCGTGTATATTATACTTCCTGTAACAAAACCCACGTATACCTCCAAACTACTGAATCATACAAACTTCTGAATCAAATATGTACCAACCAGTAATATTATGAACATCTACTATCAATTTACAGAGATCTAGATAGTCAGCAACAAAGATAACCCTAGTCACTTAATCAACTAATCATTCAGACACAAACTCATGGATTCAATTTTACTTTTAGATCTAAGAAGACTTGATTGACAAACAATAATAAAACAGTAGCAATGATAAGATAGATCAGTCATTTCTAAACAATAGGATTTTCTTTTGCATACGCTACTTGGAAGAGTTGAACCTATGTGTATACATGCCTTTAACAAGGTGAACAAGCATATATATTTGAAAATATTAACTTACAACTTTGCTACTATTCCAGACTTCAGACATACCAGATCATGACATTTAAATAATAAACATGCGTAAGCAATCAGATCTAGCCCAACCAATATCAGATCATACAATGATAAGCCATTTCAGGTCTCATGATCATGATCCAACATTATATCCTAGGTGCAAAAAAGATTTTAGATCATATCATAATCATAGCCCCTGCAACATAAAATATACTTCAGATAGAAGCATTCCTAAGAAACCCTTTTTCACTTCCACACTTGGTCCTTTGATCTTCCCCTCCTTATATAGTTTTTGGCCTTCCTCAATACCTCGGACCAAAACAACACTTATAGCCTATGGTGTTCTTGGACAGGATCAAATAACCATTACTTTGCTCAATATTGTGGGCTAATACCATGGTATTGACCCTTGGTATTATTTAATCCTAAATTTCCTTGATTTTCCAACCCATATGCACTTTTCCTCTTGTGAAAGTGCATGTACACCTTTTTTTTTATGTGAACCAATGTGTATACACTGCTTGGATAAGGTGAACCTATGTATACAGCTTAAACTGACTTAAAACATCCTTTTTCTTCAACTTATTGATTTTGATCTGTAGTCCTTTATTCCAACTTCATGTTCTTTTGTACCATTGCCCTGTTACCTCTGAATTGACCCGTTGCAATGAGTTTCCCTTTACCAAATATGAATAGTTCTGAGTGAGTTACCATCAAGAAAGACACCTGTATCATAATGCCAACAATCTCCCCCTTTGGACTTGATGGAAACCATATTGGTGTTTATTACTGCAAGCTGTAGAAACTGTTAGGGATATCAAGCAACACCAAAATACTCTCCCCCTTTGACATTAAGGGAAAAGGGCAGACCAAGATCTCCCCCTTTGAGATACACTATGTTGACCATGCTCCCCTTGAGTCTGCAGAGATATGTTTCAAGAGAATAACATGACTCTATAATTCAACTATGTGAGTATGACCTTCCTATCACCAATGACTCATACATCCATCTATCACCCAACCAAGTGGGGATACACCAAATTTGACTCATCCACCCATCCAAGTGGGGATATACCTATTGTTTATACATGGCTGAAATATAAAAATTATTACATTTTCCTTCCCATGCATAGTGGGGATACAAATTCCATTATATGTACAATAGGACTCATTCGAAAATAAACTATAACAGAAGGTGACATATTACACTCTAGATCTTTACATGACCTATGCAACAATAAATATCTGAAACCATAGATGAAATCAACAACCATAATGGAAACAATGTAGAATGTTTATGAAGGCTAATTCTCCCCTTGAACTTGTGCTACCTATGCATTGTCAACAAATCATTCATCAAGGCATCTTCATCAGTCAAATAAAAATCAATGAACAAATCATATTAGCAGACAGTAATCATCAATATTAGACTTAGCACTCATGTTAGAGTCTGACCCACTATTTTTCTATCAAAAAAACATATACGCTTCATCAACCATATAAATTCGTGTATATACACGACTATTCTTCATGAAAACTGCATATAGGCACCTTCTTCTAAAAACTAGATTTAACAATAGAATGATGCAGAAACTACTCCCAACTTTTGTCTGAGATATTCAAATGTTTCTCTAGGAAGTGATTTGGTAAATATATCAACAACCTATTATTTAGAGGGAACATACTCCAATTTAACCTTTTGTTCAAGCACTTGTTCTTGTAGAAAATGGTACTTAATGGGTATGTGCTTGGTCTTGGAGTGCATGACAGGATTTTTTGAAATATTGATGGCACTTGTATGATCACATAAAATGGAGATGGGTGGAGAACATGTGATTTGAATATCTTGCAATGTTTGCATCATCTAGAGTAGTTGTGTGCAGCAAGATGCAACAACCACATATTTCGCTTCAGCTGTAGATAAGGCAATCAAACTTTATTTCTTGCTAAACCGAGATACTAACTATGATCCCATACAAAATGCACCTCCACTAGTGCTTTTTTGATCATCAGCATTTCCTATCCAATTTGCATTTATATATGCATGAAGAGTAATATTTGTATCTTTCGAATACCATAGAGCAAAGTCTTGAGTTCCTTGAAGATATTTGAATATTATTTTTATAGCCTGAAGATGTGATTCCTTTGGATTTTCTTGGAATATTCCAACAATTCCTACTGCATGCATGATATCAGGTATGGTAACTATTAGATAAAGTAGAGTTCCAATCATAGATTTGTATGTTGGTTGATTCATTGTAAGTGATTCATCGTTAGAGTTGAGACTACATCTTGTTACCATTGGATTGCATATTGGTTTAGAATCTTCCATTCTGTATTTCTTCAGAATCTGCTTGAGATATTTGGTTTGTGAAAGAAAAATACCATCTTTTGTTTGTTGTACTTGTAGACCAAGAAAATAAGTTAGTTCACCAAGTAAGGACATTTCAAAATCTTGCTACATAACTGAAGCAAAGTTTTGACTCATATATTCTTCATTACTACCAAAGATGATATCGTCAACATAAACAACAATAATTAGTAGTTTATCATTCTCAATTTTGGTGTATAGGTTGTTGTCTGTAGACCCTTTTGTGAACCCTTTTTATTGTAGATATTTCTCAAGGTGATAATACCAAGTCCTTGGAGCTTGTTTCAGTCCATAGAGAGCCCTTTTGAGCTTGCATACAAGCTTTGCATAATTTCCTAGAATGAATCCTTCTGGTTCTTCAATATAGACCTCTTCTTCTAACTCTCCATTAAGAAATGAAAATTTTACATCCATTTAATACACTTTGAATTTCTGAAAACTTGAAAGAGTAAGAAAAATTCTTAGGGCTTCAAGTCTAGCAACAGGTGAAAATGTTTCTTCAAAGTCTATACCTTCTTGTTGAACATGTTGGAAAAGAATGAGAGGCAAGGGTGGATCAATATTCCTTAGAAATTAGCACTTTTAAATATTTTCAGAGCATTAATTAATATTCAATTATCATTAATGTTTATGCAGTAACAACACTGAATAAAAAAACATAGGAGGCACAAAAATTTTAGGTGCAAAACCCCCTTCAGGTCAAAAACCAACAAACTCTTTTCTAATAATTCTTTAACTTTCAACTCCAATTGAAAAGAAAGCTCCAACTTCCTAGAATCTAGAAAATCATTCTTCTCCAGCTCCCATTGGATGGATGCTCCAATGCCCAAGATTCTTTGGTAATCAACTGAATGGATGCCCCAACACCCAATGAGCTACAACTCACCCTAGCACCACCCTACCACCTTGCAATTTTTTTAGGCTTGTACCTATTGGTGACTTCATGCACCAGCCTAGCACCAGCCTACCACCCTATAGAAGATAAAAGAAGAATGTACTCCCGTACTAGGGAAAATGGTCCACTTTACAATGATATAGAATGATGTAGAAGAAGAAGACACACTAGACCATAACCCAAACTATGACACAACCACCTAATGATGATCCTAGACCTCCCAACACTGCCTCTTCAACTCTTGGCAGATAGACACTAGTACAACTTTTACAAAGATGCTTTTACAATGACTTTGTACAATGATACTTTTACAATGTCTGTATGCAGTGCTGCCCACTTGAAGACTTCATGTGGTGAACTTCTTGCTGCTATTCTGCACCTTGATTTCTGCTCTCGTCATGCTACCCTTTCTCATTCTTCAAAAAATTAGATTATGCATTGATTCTTCTCTTGTTGAATATATAATACCTACAAAACGTCTTAAAGGAAATACCCATGACATGATAATAGGAAAACTTACCTCATCCTACAAAGCATATGTTAGTGCTAAACAAAAACAAAAAACTAGAATACAAAGAACCTAATGCAATTAAGAGATGAACATGAATATATAGAAGATACTTAATTGTATCTTACCTCTGTTGCATCATTTTGTTGCACCTTGCTCTTTGCTACCCTAGAAAGTCTGGTCCTTTGCACCCCTTGACAACACTTGATCTAGTTTTTCTTTCCTTCTAGGAGCACAATATTTAATATGATTAATCTTTGTGATTTCAGATCCCCATCATGTGATATTCAGTCCTATAGAAGCCCTCTGAGTCTTCTTCCCAATGCCATAGGTTTGATCTGATTTGGACTCTTCAAGGCAAAGTTATGCCCAATCTCTCACAATGACCTAATTATGGACTAGTTGAGTAGAGCGAACTTGTACGACGTGTCACTTTTTCCTCTTTCGGCTATGAAATTGATATAAAAAAAAACTATAGTTCATGCACTATCCACCAATTTTTATGGAATTCCAATCCTCTTCTCAGAGAAAGAGTTATGACGATTTTCCCAAGGTCACTTCTTTGAG
This sequence comes from Pinus taeda, assembly GCA_000404065.3. NCBI lineage: Eukaryota > Viridiplantae > Streptophyta > Pinopsida > Pinales > Pinaceae > Pinus > Pinus taeda. Next base: position 223,900 of record APFE031524709.1, read on the forward strand.
ATGAAATTCGGTAGCCTTCAAAAACCCTAACTTCCACAAATCATATCTCCGAAAATATAGCGAAAAAAGATCTGAAATTTGGTCACAAAGTTCATCAGGATTGTGAATCAAATGGATTTTCATTTCAGAACCTAAGACTTCACAGAAATGAAGTTATAACAAAAATGCCACGATCGCTACATTTGGAGGACAATGAGATTTCTTTTTATAGAGTTGAGAGGGGCTTATATAGAGAATGTTGGAAGGATTTTTGGAGCTTAAAAAATGATTAATTAATGACTATTCAATGACCAAAACCAATTATGAGTGCAATGCAACAACCCCATAGGGTTTTAGCCCACTAATTGGGGTTACTAACTTCAAACATGAATATCTCTCAAACCGTGAAGAAGTACTTGGCATGCCATATATCAACGGAAACATCTCGACGAGTAGAATCTATCTAGAAGATATTTGACTCAAAATAGGTAAGTTTTCAAGTCAAAATTCTCTTGCAATATCAGGGTAGCCCCTGGTGCTGCTTGGGTTGACATCAATGACAACCTCAGATCATCTTTAGATCAACAAAGCATACCCTTTACATACAAGTCTTGCTTTGTTTCTAATAACCTCTCCATTTTCATTCAATTTATTCTTGAATATCCATTTTGTTCTATAACATTTTTATCAAGAGGTCTAGGAACTAGTTCCCAAGTATCATTCTTTTCAATTTGGTTAAGTTCTTCATTAATTGCCTTAACCTAACATTCATCTTTGCTAGCTTCATTAATAGTTTGTGGTTTTGTGGAGGATAGTAATGCTAGATAACTCGAAGTTTCTGCAAAACTTCTTCTTTTCCTACTCCAGACCCTTTTTCTCCTAAAATTTGAGATTTTCAATGATTCTTTTGAACATACCTAGATGGAGTCTTTTCCCTCTTAGTTGTATCTTCTTCTGATGCTTCATTGGTTTCTTCCGCTATATCATTTTGATTTGATCCAGGTGTTAGATACCTATACCAATAGGTTTCATTTTTCATGATTGGCAGGGGAAGTGCCAATATGATCTACTTTGGTGATACAAAGATCTCATATTCTTGTGGAAGAAATATACTTACATTTGGTTGATGCTGCCCTACTTCTGAATGGGTGATTCAACAGCCTAAGCTGGGTCATGCCATGTTTCAATTTTTGCTGTAGATTAGAGAAAGAAATATGTCCAAACAACTCAATCTTGGTAGGTAAAGTAGATAGGTAGAGAATGAAGGTTCCCAACTGCTTAATCTGGGGCCTTGGAAGCAATAA
>APFE031524709.1:270854-295605 GCA_000404065.3 Pinus taeda
GAAAGTAGTTTTAACTTGTTTGTTTCTAAGATAGCTACCAGTCTTAGTGGGAATAGTAGCTCTAAGTGGACACTATTCTTGGTAACAATGAATGAGATTTAAACACGGGAATCACAGAACTTTCTTGTCGAAGAATTCTTGGGATGAGATTTGGGTTTTCGTACAGAGGTGGTGGATCAGGATCAGGATTGGCCCTTGTGTATCGTTTGGAAGCTAGTTTGTTGAATTATTCCCAAAATTTAAATGGAAATCATCAATTTATTCAGCCTAACAAATTCTAAAATCATCATCCAAAGTCTATAATTGCTTTAAGATACTGGGGTAATCATTTAGATCATATGTTCAGTTTATAAACTAAACTAGAGATTGACTGAAGCAGCATTCATCTACTTTTGCAATTGCAAAGCAAGAGCATTTCGAAGGCTACCTGGCTAACTTCAGGCTCCTTCTATAGTCTACAAAGCAAACAATGATAATAAACTTTTTTTCCTCAGTATGGTCGCCAATATCTTATGGCCCAAATATACCTCAGGCTGAGAAAGGCAGGATCTAGGGTAACATTAAACCACGCTTAACCTGGTAGCTAGCCCTACCAGGTCGAGAGAGGGCTCCCTCCTGGTCAATCTCAGAAAAATATGGAAAATAATTCAAGATATGACTAATATAAAACGAATTTTAGGCTAGGCATATGCTCAGAAGAGTTTGATTGAATCTTATGTTGGTTTGTTGGCTCAAATGTGAAAGGCAGATTTGGGTCCGGGGAATGGACTCAGTCTTGCAGAGGTTTCTATGGGGCGAGGTAAGAAAATGGTTTAGTATTTTAAAATAAGTGAGATGGAGAGTCTTAAGACTAGTGAGCAGTTGGAGAGGGCATGAGAGTCTCAGGAATCCTCTTCAAACAGTTGAAAACATGAATAACTAAACAAACCCTAGGTAGAGCACTGCAAAAACCAATGAATTCTACCTTTATCCTCGATTCATCTAGTTAAGCTGAACAGAGAGATATGATGGCATACATAAGTACATGTAAAATTGAATTACAGAAGAAAAAATAATACCAAATCAACTTGCCACAAGAATCCCACAAAATGCTGTAAACCCTGGTCTATTCCTTTGCCAAACTATAGACATGAATGTACAATAATTCTCAATGCATTCACAAGAGTCCAACCATTACAAATCACTGAAGAAGTATTAGATATAGGCAAAAAACAACTCATCCTAGGCTTTAGGGGTCGAATTCATGAGTTCAGGAGCTGTTTCAACAAGATCTAAACTAAGAACTCTAAAGTAGGCAGTGGAACAACTTGCCTCTAAAACCTAGGAAATTGATTCATTAAGTTCAAAACTACCTATACATGATGTATCTACCTCCATGAGTGAATTTTCAACATTTTTACATCAAATTCCATCAAGTTACATCAATTTACATCATGAGTTTGACCATGAGAGGGAAAAAGGTAAAACTGAGAAAAAACTAGGCTAAAAAACAGAGTTTTTTGGCAATAAATAGCAATTTTCCATCCTGTGTGTCGCGCCACTGCCCATGTGCATAGAACATTTTTGCTGCTGATTTTGGAGGCCTTCCCATGCACAAAATTTTCTCTAAGTAGGCTTGTTGGAACGGCCTATCTATATACTTTCCATAACAGGTGGAATTTCTGAATTTGGTGTCCATTTGCCTCTCCAAAAGTGAATTCTCCCAACACTGATTCCTCTATGGCAAAAAAGGGGGAGAAAGGGCATTTTTGAGGTGTTTTTGACCCTTTGGAAGCTCAAAACTTGACAAAAAGTTCTAGTAATTTCTAGGCATTCATAATTTTTCATGAGGAATCAAAAAATGTAGAGTTTTCTTCCAGAGGAGGTCCCTAGCAAAAGCGAGTGCCGGGTGGCACTACTGTTGTGTAGGTAAATCCCCTCTGCGGACAAAGGTGATCCCACTATCCTAACTGAGGTCTAGCAACAATCAAAAAACGCTAACACGCAAGTTCCTAATTGAAAAGTAAAGGCCAATGATGAGAGCCTACCTCAAATCCAACGCTTCTATTCGTAGAAGGGTCGTCGCTTCCATTCTTTTGCTTCAGCTGGTCACAATCCTCACGATCTCCGTGAATACACACCTACACATGCAAAGAACAAGACAAATACAAGCATAAAATCCAGGAAATGAAACTATGTATCAGTCAGAAAGGATACAACTCAAACATCATAATAAATACACATGAGTGGAACCATAATGATAGTCGTCTATTATTATTAATGAAACAAAAGAGAATACAACCAAGTTCTGATGTCAAATCCTCCTTTGGTTGGGTGAATCAGAAACACATGCCTTGCAAAGCTTATAGGGGACGGGAACAAGCCCCTCTCTCCTTGATCACTTGGACATGGATCTCCTCAAAGATTTAGCCTCATAGGGATACACAAGACCTCTTGCAAGATGAGCTTAGCAATCCTCAGACTTTGGGAGTTTGAAAAGTGGAATTACTAACCAAGAATTACCAACTAGCTTGTCAAATGGGAAAGAACAAGCTTATATAGAGATGGGAGGAGTAGATAAGACCATCCACTTGATTCATGGGATTGTCCTTATCATAAGGAAACTTTCATGAGAGGTGGAGAAGTACTTCCCTCCTTGGGAGATATGAAGCCCTACTGAACCAACTAGAACTGGAATTAGTTCATGGATAAGGTGGAAGGAACCTTCAGAAGTTTGATGGTTAAAAAATTTACCCAACTGGGTTGGTACTAGTGCGACTTTGAGATAGAGCGCCAGCTGGTGCACCCTCTTTGGAGGATTTACCCCATTGGCGCGAGTAATACACTGTGGAACAGCGCCAATGGAGAAAGGGCTATATTTTTGGGTATTTTGCAGAAGGTGTCTTCAGGGCATATGGAATACATACTTTAAGGGATACAAAGCAGGTGTTTTCAAGTCATGTCACTTCTCACAGGTCTCGGAATAGGTCCTCCAATGTACGGGAGAAGGGGTAACAGGGACGGTGACAAAATACTATGTAAAAGATGCCCCTTAAAGCATGAAGCCCGAGAGAGAGAGGGGTGAAGTGCTTTACAAGAACATGGTCAATTGAAAACACGGCCACCAGAGAACCTGCACGAAGTACAACTGATAGCTCAAATACATGATGTACATGTTATGGGAACAACCATCCATAGCAGAGTGCATAAAAATCTAGATCCCAGGTATGGACGCAGCCATCCGATGAGGATCAAAGAATAGACTCAGGCATGGTCGCAACCATCCAGTGAATGAGTCATGTAGTGATTATAATAATCCACAAAATGCAGCCTGGATCTCAATATACAAAATCCAGGGTCTTGCGCTCCAACTCGACCCGAACAAAGTACAAGTTCAAGCATGCGATTATAGGAGTTGAAGTCGAACATGCGAGAACATCGTCTGATTACCAGTCAATGATGAAAACTGTTAATAGATGCGAGAGGTACCACCAATAATGACAATGGTCCTCAAGGTACTATAGGTATAATCCACGCCGTGCGAATCAATGAGCCGGTGTCGAAAATCCGTAGAGTCATCCGATTGGAGGCCAATAACGAAAACCTCACGTCGAACACGAAGAACCTGCCATTGAGGCATGCAGGCTCCATTGTACCTGAAGGGAGTCTCTAATTCAAATTTCCTAGATAATGAGCTGAAGTCGACAGGAAGCGACCTTGATCGAAAGTGGGCCATAATGTTTCCCACATCATCGACACGAGACAGAGAAGGATAAAAATATTTTGTATGAAGCATCAGAAGAAGGTTGAATATTCTGCAGAGGTCAACTTCTCTTGAACATATCAGTGGCACGACAGTGGACTTGGCAGTATTTGACATCAAATGATCACGGGTCATGGTGACAAGGCGATGAGCAGATGAATGGTCAAACAGGATAACCCAAACCCATGGAGCCAAGTGTGAAACAAAATGAGATATCCCCACCTAGACACAAATGCAGACGGGTGCCATGTTCAAGAGCAACATACTGCTGACACGACAATGATTACGGTTCCTTTATTCCCCCACCATTTCTGGTGAGTACCCCGATTATTTTTGGATGGCAAGCTTGACGGGGATAGCATATGCTTGAGAGGCGTCATTTTGACGGAATCCGATGTCATCAAGTCTTTAACGAGTCTGACAAAGGAAGAACTCGGCGTCTTTTCATATTTAGAGAGTTTGAAAAGACAGCAAAAGGAAAACTCCAGGGGTGTCCTTTTTCGTAAAGTTGTGTCTCTCGAGCCTGAAAAAGTATAAAACCATGCTCAAAAGAACCGCCCGATCATTACGACCGAGGAGTACTTTTCATAAGTAGTGAATCCTATCTGAAAAAGTAAAAAAGCGATCAAAACCACGTCGCTTCGTAACCGTTAACAACCGGAAATGACAAAGGTCCGACGATCTTTTCATTTTTAAACGGTCGGAAAAGGGTTTAAAGACGACCGCCTCTCATGTCCGTTTAAGGAGTCGAGAGGAACAACTCGGCATTCTTTTCACGTTTAGAGAGTCAGAAAAGAGCAAAAGATGACTTTAAAGTGACTTTTTCATTTATTTACCGAGTCCGAAAAAGTATAAAATACAGCTCATTTCACCATGAAAGCTCCATAAATACCTGTCGCTACACAAAAAATCGGCGTAAAACCCATTTTCGACACAAATATCCATGAAAATATTCATAAAATGACTTTTAAAAGCTTAATTAGGGTCAAAAAGCTATAAGAAGGTGAAAATAGTAAAATAAAAATTACTTTTCACTTTTTACCTTTTGAGAGCGACATTGGGGGTTTTTGGAGTGCGACCTTCAGTTGGCGATTTCGACCAATCCAGTGGACCATTTCGAGCGCCGTCAGTGCCAGGTAAGTGGTCTTGTCCTTAGATTCATTTTCATCCATTTGAAATTTGTTTTTAATTTGATTTTCATTTCCTATGGGGGGAATTTTAAATTTAGGGTTTGCGCCCATTGGCGCAGGTTTCGGGCACAGACCCGCGCCAATGGGGCAAATTTCCCACAGGGTGCGGGCCCATGGGCGCGACTATTTTAGAAATAGTCGCGCCAATGGCCGCGCTCATTTCTACGCCAATTGTAACAAATTTAAAACCAATTTAGCTGCAATTTCAAGTTTCATGGGATTCTAATGCATCATTTTGACTTGTTTTTGCAGGGCAATCCGCAAAAATGGTGATGACATGGAAGGAACGGGAACATGACCAAGTAGACACATTATCCCTAGCTGACGAGGATTGCATGGAGGCTCTCAGAGTGTGTGGGCTCAAAAAATTCTTCATGCTATCCTATTTGCGAGCTCAGCCAGAGCTCTTACAGTACTTGATCGACTTGTGGGACGTGGAGGAACAGGTGTTCCGGATACAGGAACAGATACTGGAGTTAGACGTATCGGATGTTTATTTCTTGATAGGATTCTCGTGACAAGGGTTGGTGCCTCAGTTGACTGGGAGCAGGCCATCTGGGGAGAAGATGGATGAGGTAAAGGCTCGGATTTGCCTAGAGGCAAGATATGGGCAGGGCAGTTCAAAGGTGGATATCTCCACCGTTCAGGATTTGACACTGAGAGCCTTACTTTTCACTCTTACACGAGCTGTGGGGGCACAAGCGCCCCACGAAGCTACAAAGAACCACGTACTATTAGCGATAGAGTGCCTTAGCCCGAAGATCTTCAATTGGGCGTCAGCTGTGACGACCAATATGAAGAGGCAGCTGACAAAGGCCAAGCGGGGCAAGCTGCAACAGTTCGGGTATTGTTCCATCTTGGTGACTTTCTTCTTGGAACGTGTGCCAAGCTTACAGGGCCAAGGGGCCTTTTTGGCAGACCCAGCACCTCGAGAGCCGAGGATGGCTCGATGGGCGGCACTGATGCTGAGGGGTGGTGGCAGCCAGCAGATGGCTTTCAGACCGGAGTTCTTCGGGTGGCTTCGCCGCCAACTGATCATGGTGGAAGACTGGCCGTATGCGGGGACAGACTTCACTGGAGACCCTGACCTTCCCCTTCCGGAGGGAGAGGAATGGGACGAGGAGATTGGTACGTCCTAATTTTTTGATTTTATATTTTTTTGATTTTTTTTTATTAGCACATGCTCATCCTAATGACCTTTATATGCATATACAGATGTCGGCCCAGAGCATCTAACTGGCTTGTCTTCCATTGCGAGGAGACATCCAGTAGCAGCAGCAGCAGGAGTAGATCCTCAGGAGGAGGGCGGTGACAGAGGGGAGCTTATCCAAAACCTCGAGGCTATCACTCGAGGGATCCCAGATTATGCTCGGCTAGCGGATGTCCCGTTAGCGTACCAGAGGCACACAGTAGGGGTGTCGACTCACATTCACCAACTCTTGAGGCATCTAATGCGGGCGGTGACGTGCTACCATGAGCACCACCGAGACTAGATATCTAGGCTTTTCTTTTCATGCATATGTTTTGAGAGACATGTTGTCTCCGGATGTATTTAGACGGATATGTATTATTTTTGATGATGCACGGGGTGAAAACATTCTAGACAAACATATATATATATATATATATATATACATATGTTTTATGGTCTTATTGTGCTTTATGCTTCTTGTATTATGTTGATTCACATATTATGCAAATTCCTGTCCAACACATAATTAGCTAATGCATCGGTTAACGTATTAAGTCGTCTTGGAATGTGTTGATAAGTAATGAAATCAAAATCCCTTTCTAATAACTTAACACGTAAATACAACCTTAAAATCCGATGATCTCTGACGGAATAACGTCCGTTGAGTTGGTGGACTACAAGTTGGGAGTCCAAGTTCACAATCAATGTGCGAATGCTGAGGTTAATTGTTTCAGCTAACTATTCAATCACAACACTATATTCAACAACATTGTTCGTCATACAACCCAGACAAACCCCTTGAATATCTACTAACTCACCATGAGGATCGTAGATCACCCATGCCGCAGATGACAAGCTACGTGTACTGCGGGAAGCACCATCAGCGAAACCAACGTAAGGCGATCTAGACATCTGTTCAAGAAGCGAAAGACACAATAAGCGGCAATCACGCCGACATACCAAGAAAAAAAATATAACAAAAATGCACACACAACACACTACTGAAAGCATACGTATGTACAAAAAGAGAGTGCCTGGACTCATGCATAGTATTTTTTGAGATAAAGCCCATTTCGGGGCCTATCCAGGGGATTGCCTTCATAATCAATAAGCTCGTAGGCACCTTTTTGAAAAACTATTTTCAGAATGTAGGGCCCGTGCCACATGGGCTCGAGTTTTCCTGCCCCCAGCTTATCGTTAGCTTGATCATAGAGCAGCACTAGATCTCCCTCAATGAAAGAGTGGGGGTTAACAGTATTATCGAAGTGAGTTTTCACTCGCTTCTTCTGAGCTTCAATAGCTAAGGAGGCTAGACGACGAGTCTCATCCAGCCATTCGAAGTAAAGAAGACGCTCTTCTACTGGAGTAGTATCAGGGAGCAACTCGACAGCTATCTTTAATGAAGGAATCTCACACTCAATAGGAAGGGTCGCCTCCAGTCCATAAACTAACTGAAAAGGAGTAAAACCGGTGCCGTCCTTCATGGAGGTACGGTAGGCCCACAAAGCAAAGAACAACATCAAATGCCAATTGGACTTATGCATGCCAACAGTTCTTTGAAGCATCGTGACCAAAACCTCGTTCATCGCTTCCACTTGACCATTTGCCTGAGGATAGTACGGGGTCAAACTATCATGCCTAAGGCCCAATTGGGTTGTTAACTCGGTCATCATGTGATTACAAAAATGTTTTCCGTGATCAGTGATGATGGATTTGGGTACTCTGAACCGTGAAATAATATGGTTGAACAAAAACTACGTCGCGGTGTGACCGTCTTCTGACAATGTAGGCATCGCCTCAGCCCATTTCATGAAATAATCAACAACAACGATGATGTACCCATGCCCCCCATCCGAGCGAGGGTTACAGGTCACATAATCGATGCCCCATTTGGAAAAAGGGCCGACAGTTACAACGGGGTGCAGTGGAGCAGGGGGTGCACGCATCTTCCATTGGTAAATCTGGCATTCATGACACGTACGGACAACAAGAATGCAATCCTTGAAAATGGAGGGCCAGAAATAGCCAGCACGAAGGATTTTCTGTGCGGTGGCATATCCAGACATGTGACCGCCACATGCACCTGAGTGGCAGTCATTCAGAACTCTCTCTGCTTCTTCGAAAGTCAAACATCGGTGAAGAACAGAATCAACACCGAGACGGTACAGGGTGTCTCCAACGATGCGATATGGTTGGGCTTGGTGTCAGATCCATCGGCAAGAATCCTTAGAGGTCTCGGGACAGAAGGAGGACGTCTGCAAGTAGACAATAATATTCCCGTACCAGGGATCAAGGGTGCTAATGAGGAAGAGAGTTTCTTCTGGAATGGAATCCTCTAACTGAAAGGAGGTAGTAGTGGATGGCAAAGAACACAACAGATCAGCAAAGACAAGTGATTTCTTAGGCTTGGCAGCAATAAATTCCAAGTCAAACTCTTGGAGGATGACTATCCACTCCGAGTATTTGCCCCCCACCAACTAGCGTGACAGAATGTAGGTCATAGGGTTGCAGTCGGAGATCCATGTCGTTGTACGCAACAAGATGTAATGACGGAAGCGTTGAACAACGCATACAGTAGCGAGGGCCAACTTCTCGACATAAGCATATCGAGTTTCCGTATCTAACAAGTTGCGGCTAAGGTAGTAGATAACGTGTTCAGTGCCATCATCGTCATCCTGAACCAGAACCATACCGATGGTGGTATCAGCAGCGGCCAAATACAACGTGTAATCACGATGATAATTCGGAGGCCGTAACAAAGGGGCGCAAACCAGAAGAGTTTTAATATGTGCAAAAGACTCCTTAGCTATGGCATCCCATCGAAATGGGGTGTCATGCTTAAGTAACCGCGTGAAACCTTTTACCACTTTGACTCAATTCGGGATAAATCGTCGTAAGAAATTTGATTTACCCTGCAAACTTTGCAGTTGCCGCAAAGAAGCAGGGGGAGGAAGATTCAAAATGGCTTTGACTTTAAGGGGGTCCAAGCGGATGCCCTCTCGGGAGACGATAAACCCGAGAAGTCAGCCAGATTCTACGCAGAAGACACATTTATGCGGATTAAGTCGGATATTATAGTGTCGACAGCGGAGAAAAATCTCGTGGAGATGTGACGGATGGTCTTGGCGCTTAGCCGAATGAGCGGGAAGGTCATCGAGGTAAGGCTGTACGATGTGCTGGATATCATGAAAGGCGTAAGACATCGCATGTTGAAAATTGGCACCGGAATTCTTGAGACCGAAAGGGATGTTTTTATAAGCGAAAGTCCCCCATGGACAGATAAAGGTCGTCTTGTGTTGATCAGCGGATGCGATATTAATCTGGTTGTAGCCAGAAAATCCATCCATAAAGGAATATATCTCACTCCCAGCACACTCATCAATGAGCTAGTCAATGAAAGGTGTGGGGTAGTTATTTTTCGGGCAGGCTCGGTTAATATCGCGATAATCGACACAGACGCGAATAGTCCCCTGCTTTTTATCCACAGGGACAATGTTAGAGACCCAATCTATGAGTGGGATGGGGTAAATGAAACCAGCTTTAAGAAGTTTTTAAACTTCCGCTTTGATAGTTGCAGCCTTGCGGGGGTGCACAGGGCGTAAACGCTGACGAACATGTTTAGCTCCTGGATACGTAGGTATCTCATGCACTACAATGTTTGGATCAATGCCGGGCATCTCTTCATAATACCATGCAAATACGTCACGAAACTTGCAAAAAAGAGCTATATAGATTTGAATTTCCTCAGGAGTGCAGGTGACTCCTATGTAGACATTCTCGACAATCCCTAGTTTGATAGAGATGTCGATAGGTTGGGTCTATGTAATGTTCCCCAAATTCCCTTCAGATGATACTTGATAGACCTGAATGGGCGTCTGAAGAGGTTGTGAAGGGAAACACGGAGCAAACCGCTCGAGACAAGCCAACGTTTCCCGAAGGGTAGGGAGAAACGAGGAACGGTGATGAAGATTGAACCACGGAGGTTCCTTGTGAGACATGGTCTCCATGATGGCTTCGTCGGAAGGAAATATTTCCTTTAATGGATCTGACGAGGTGCATTCTCCAAGCCAAGGGGAATAGCTGTATGAGTCAAGAGCTACGCTTAAAGAAGCGGGTTCAGCAGGAAGAGCTGATATAGCAGCGATTTCGATGTAGTCGAGCTCGGCGGGACTCAACGGCATCTCCTTGCCCCATGATTCTATCTGGTCAATGGGGGGAGGACCCAGGGATCATAACGAACCGAAATCATACTGATGGAGGTGAGGCTGGGAGGTGGGAGTGAGAAAACACCCATGAGGGCGGGATCTTTGAAGAGCTCGACTCCCACACTCTCGAAAGGGATGGAGGTATGCTCCACGAAAGGCACATTTCCTTCAGAAGAAGAAGCGAAGAAGGAGAGCTGGTCTACCGTGACAATTTTCCCTTGGTGATGGAAACGGATGACACGGAAGAGGGATGAAGCCACGGCACGCATGGCATATGTCCAGCTCCGGCCCAGAAGGAGGTTGTAAGTAAGATTTGCGTTAACGACCTTAAATTCTACTTCAATGGTTTTCCCTTCTAAAGTGATCGGCAATCGTTGAAGAATACCATAGGGACGAGATTCTCTCCCATCGAAGGCTTCCAGTGTCATAGGAGACTAGCTCAAAGTCGGGGACCCGATCGCTTTCCAACAAGCAATAGACATGATGCAAGTTGATGCGCCCTCATTAATAACTGTACGATGGATCGTTTTGGAATTGATGATGACCTGTATAAGAAAGGCGATCTGATGAGGCAGCCTTGAAACATGGCTCTCGAGATCAAAGGTAATCAAATCCGAATCTGTCAGGTCGATGCCACCGATGGCCGATAGCAGGTGTTAACACCCAGGTTGTTCCCTATGACTCCCAAGGGAATACGGCCGGGGTAACCACTAACCAATCTTTGGACTACAGCTTCTAGCCCAGCTCTAATCAGAGAGGGCTCTCTCTGTAAGGTTTGTCACTGTTTTAATGGAGTTTTTAGGCTAGTTATGAAGTACATGTTTGATTGTTTTTATGTTTGGTTGGGAGGATGCTTCTGATAGTTTTTAGAGTTTTCTCTGCAAGTGAAACTAATCCATTGGGAAAATGGGGTCTGTGGTTGTTGCTTCCTTGAGATCCTGGCTAAAGTGCAGCTGGAATTACAGGGCCTGTGTGTATTTCATAAAACAAACTGTAAATTGTGAGGGTGAAAATGAGAAGCAACTAGCAAAGAGCATTTAAGAATTATTTACTGAGCTGGAATGTGGGAAAGGAATCTATTACTTAGGAGAATTACTTGAATTCCTGAATAAATAGATTACTGTGATGATATAGTGTGAAAGGTAGCATTTAAGAATTACTCTTTCTTTACCATAACTGAAGAAAACATTTGAAATAGCTTAGATTGAGCTCAGGTTAACCAATGATTAAATCCTGAGACTATTCTTTTTCCTTGCTATCTACATATTGAGTACATGAAAACACATGAATTATATAAGAAAACATAACAAGCATATAACAGAGAGTAACGAGAAAAACTTATTGAGCCATGAAATACACAGGAATCCTGCAACTTTCAGCCATACACTAGCAAGACATCAAGAGACACAATGCTTTTGGAAATCCCATCATCCTTTGTATTAGTTGTCTGAAGATTTACAATAGAGGAGTAACAAAATAGATCTCAAGAGATTTCTTACATCCGGAGTCCAACCTCTGCTAACAAATGCGAGGGGAAATATATAGAAGTCTATTACAAAATATCTCAGGCATTGAGTCATCTGAGAGAGAAAATATCTTCCTTTACTAGTACAAGGCTTGCAGATGAGAAGTTATTACAATCTTTTAATGAGTTATAAAGGCTCTTAACTCCTGTCAGAGCAAATTTGACCTTTGTGGCTCACGGAGTCAGTTGAGCGCTTGGCATAACTGTTGAATGACGTGGCTGTGCAGCTATTGACTTTCTGTGTCTTCTCGGTCCTGCCACCTGTGCCTGCTGAGACTGCTGTTGTGGCCTGAGTACCTGTGCTGAGTTGGCTCAGCCTCTATCTTCATACCTGCTGATGTATCTTTGTCCTGCTGTGTATGAGATTCAAACTGTTTGTTGAAGAAAAAACCGCGATTACTGACTTTGGTTCAACAGTAATTGAATCAATTCCTGCCATGTATCTGGTGGAGGCAACTGATGCTTCAAAATTGACCCTATGGTCTCATCAGCCTTTGTATATTTATAGAAGTGAGGGGGCTCATCAAATAAATGTGCAACTTCATTTCTAATAAAAAATAAATTATCTACTCTATCAAAAAGAATTTGCCTTGTTACTGGGACTGCCTCTGAAGATGTGCTAGGTGCCTCTGCAATCTGTGTTGCTGCAAAATTGCTTACTCTCTTACCATATTTCTCATGGGAGAGTAATTTCCCTGAAGGATCGAATATGCTGGGGAGCCCCCTGTCGTGCAAGGCCATAAACCTGTTCTGAAATTTGTTGATATCAGCTTGCATATCCTGGATTCTTCTGTCCAGGGTCTGAATCAGGTTTCTCATTGTCAGGACTCTTTTGATTAAGGAGATAGTCTCAGTCCTGTTTCCAATCCCCCTTCTTACCAGCTGGGAACTTGTTCTATAGTTCAACACTTCTATCATCTTGGGGGCAATCTCAGGCATATTGCCTAGAGATTCCCTTGCCCTCTGCATTTCTTTTCTTGCTCTGCCTATGAGTGCCACTTGCTCATATATGGCCTCAATATATTCCCATTGGTTTGTTATTGATTGGCCAATGGTGGTCCAGATGACCTTTTTGAGCTCTGCTGTGACTTTATCCAATGTGGGCTCCTTTTCCAGTTCAGCAATCCTCTTTTTCAGGGCTTTTACCTCCCTTTCCCTCTCAGCCACATTTTTCTTTGATTTGTCATATTTCTCATTTATTTTTTCCAGGCTGTCCTGGGGTTGGCTTAGCTCAGACATCTGGGACTCCAGTACCTGTATTTCTTTCCTCAGCTTCTGCATGTCCAGGCTTTCAGCCTGCTCTGTTGTTGGTGCTGAGGTGGTTGGTGCTGTGGTGGTTGGAGCTTCTTGCTGCACTTGTTGGCTGGGAGGGGCAGTGTCTTGAGGGGTTTCCTCAAGGTTTATTGTTCCTGGAGGTGGCTATGAGGATTGCGCTGCCTCCTTCTGCTGTAATGCTGCTTCCAATGTTGCTTATGATTCCTGCAGCTTTTCTTGTGTTTGGATGAGCTCCTTGTATAATGTCATTAGTAAGGAGGCTGCATCCTTTTCTTGCCTCTTCTGGGCAACCTCATCCGTTTGTGGGTGGAGAGTTGGTGGGATTTTCAATTTCTTCTTTATTGCTGCCATATCAGCATCCCTCAGCTTGAAGACTTGTTGTACAGCCTTAACATCATTGGGGTCATGTCCAAACTCTATTATTATTTGCTCTAAGGCTTTAATCCTGTTATCCTTAGCTTGAGAGGAAGCCTTCTCCAACTCAAGCTGTGCTGCAGTATTGTTCAGGCTATTCTGCAGCCTGTAGTTGATTAAGGTCTTATCTGCCAAGGTGGCATAGACCATCTCACCCGTTTGTTTGTGAAGCTCAATCTGATCTATTGGGTGGATGTCTTTTGACAGGACCTCTAGATTAGTCCTGATGTAGTCTGCAGCTGTTTGTGGTTGCTGCACTGTTGGAGTGAAGTGGCTCATTGTCATATTGCCCTCCTGCACATCAAATGCAGACATGAGCCTTTGTTGATTTGCAGGAGCCATGTTTAGCAGGTGATTGTAGAGCCAAATCTTTATTGGCTCACTCCTTCTTTTGGCATATTTGAATTGCTCTTTTATGCTTGCACCTGTTCCCTGCTGCTGCCCTGAGGAGCTCACCTCTCCTAATGCTGCCTTGTCTTGTTCCTGCTGCAAGGAGCTGGCAGAAGCCTCCATGCTTGGCATTTCCTCCTCTGAGAAGGGATTTAATCTTTGCCTCTTGTCTGGTGTTTCAGTGAGGGGAGTCTCCCTTTCTCTTTTTCTGCTAGTGTCCTCCCTTTGAGGGGTTTGGAGGATGGATGAATCAACTCTAGAGTCTTGTCTTGGAGGTGCCATTGGTGTTGTTTTTTCTTGGGTAGCCATTTGGGCCTCTCCTTTTTGCTTTTGCTGACCCTGTTGGTCTCCTTGTTGCTGTTCCTGTTGTTCCTGTTGTTCTTCCATGACTTTTTCCTTGCCTTTGCTCTGTCCTTGCTCTGTATTTTGCACTGCCTCTTGCTGTGTTGCAGAGGATGAAGCAGCTGCTCCTGTTTGAGGCTTTGGCAGAGAAAGCACCTTAGAAGGACATTCTAAGTCATCCATTTTTAACAAATGCCTTCTAGCTCTTTCAACTAGTTCTTCTTGAGTCACAGGCTCTTCTAGTGTGTTTCTTCTCCACTTTGGTTGGTTGGCATGTCTTTGAATGTGGAGAATGCCCTCATGCTCATAGCTAGAGAGCTTGCATTTCTGCCTTTTCAAGGATATAAAGTTGTTAGGGTCATAGGGCTTCCAAAGGAAGCTTCGTTTTAGGCCAAGGCCTTCTAACATCTTGTCTCCCTCTTTCCATCCTTCTCTATTGTTTAGGACAAAGTGGCCAAGTTGGTTTCTTACTTTAAGCTCTGCCTTTTTGCCCCTTCCTGCAAAGTGCACCTGATCGGCATTGCCAAATTGCCTGAAATACTCCAAGGCAAAGAGTCTCATGGGCACATACCTGGGCAGTTTGTATGGGCGCAACTCACACCCATATATTCTGATCACAGTGAAGTGTTGGTAAAAGTACCAATCCCCTATGATGTAGGCACTGGATAGCTGCAGAATCCTCTGCATCTCATCAGATAGTCTTGGTGGGGGTGAAGTCACAAAGAGAGACATAGTTGGATGGATGAACAAGTCTATGAACTTTGAGTATGTGTATGGGGAGTATGTGAGGATGTGGAAGACTGAGGTCCAGTATACCACTGACCTTGGGTTGCCTACTGCATCAGTTCTCTTGATCTCAAAGGAGAACTTCTCATGTTGGTGGTACAGAATGAGATGATAAATGTATGAGGTGTATCTGAACACCTTCTCTCTGGACAAGTGTAGAAATTGCTCATGGATCTTGTCTGAGATGTATGTGACATAATCATAGCAAATGGGGGTTTTGCCGGGGGAAAACATTGTCATCATTACCAAAACAGTTTCCTCAATAAACTCCATTGATTTGTAACCCAAAACTGAGCTTATCATGTATGCCAAGTCCAGACCCAGCTGATTTAGATAGCCATAAAAAATGGGAGGGTGCAGCACTGTGTCAAAGTTTTTGATGAACAGTTGATTCAGCTTTAGGCTCTCTGCTTCTGTCAGTATCTTGGCTCCTTGATTGATTAAGTCTAGTAGGGACAAGGGAACCAATTTCTTTTGGGTTTTGAACTGGAGCATCTCCCTGATGGCTTCAGGGGTGGTGTAAAACACTACTGCCCCTTGAGGGTTGAGCACAACCCTCTGCATAGGGTCATAGCAGACAGCACATAAGTGAATTAGGTCAGGGAACTAGTTGACCTGAGGCAGCTTAAATATTGGGAGGGAGGACTCCCAAATGCCTAGAATATCTGTTCCATCTTTGTGCTTAGCCCTGAGCTCATTTAGCAAGTGAATGTGGAACTTACATTTGGATGGGTTGTCCTATGAGATTTGGTAATCTAGGTCTGCCAAATCTTGCCAATCCAGCTCTCTCTGGGGGGCATTCAGGGGAGTAACATTGAGGGCTACTGATGCCGAGGGGGTATCCATGTCTGTTTGAATGTTTCTTGACAACTGATGAACGTGCTACCTAAGAAAGTTGAATTCAGAGGAATGCAGAGTAGCAGGATTGATTTATAGCAGAATAGAATACTGCTGGGCTCTCTGAGAAGGCTTCTTACAGAATTTAGCAGACCTCCTTTGATAATCTAGGAGCAGGTTATGAGTTCACGATTGCGCGAACAGAGAAGGGTTTTCACTAAAATTTTAGTGCGAAATGGCTCTGCCAGTAGATTTCGACCGTTAATTCTTTGAGGGGGAGCTGGATATGTTTGGTTTTGTGGTGAATTCTTAGTCTTCTGCCGTGTTTGGGTATTTTTTACAATTTACTGTGAATAAACTAGTTTGCAAGGAGGTACACGGGCAAATACCTGTTTAACCAGTTGCTCGGGACGAAACAGCAGTTGGGTGCGAGCTTTGAACTTCTGTGGATGGTCTGGAGTTGGCTGGAAAACTGTTCGTCGTAATATGCATGCAGAAAGAGCAGAGGTGCTTTTTACAAAAAGTGATAAAAAACACGAAAAATCGTCAAAATATGGCTTTTTCGGTTTATTGGCGCATTTTTTGAGTGACGTCAGCAAGTGGGTCTAGGTGGGATGACGTCAGCAGGACGTCATCAGGTGACGTGGCGGCCTGAGACCGGTCCACGGGGGTGGTGAGGTGGCGTCCAGGTGGACGAATGGAGGGCAGGGTGCGCGGTCGTGGCGCTGACGTAGGCGACAACGGGATGGTGACGCGGGCGGACAGGTGTCGCCATATCGGGCCCCCTCCTGCACGGCAAGGAATCTGTCAGAGGGGGCTCTGACGGAGTTTGGGAGCTACGCGTGTCCCCGCGTGACGTCATCGTCTGACAGATATCGGAAGGTATCTGTCGGACATCGGGGGCCTTGCGAAATCCACGAAAACCGTTGGATTTTAAGTGCCAGATCTGACGGTTGTCGGACAAGGAATATGCACGAAGGATAAAACTACTGGTGGTTATCTGTCAGACGTCGGGCCCGTCCGAAACCCACAATAACCGTTGATCTGGAAAGGCCGCGATCTGACGGATATCGGGCCAACAAGCTGCATGGTGGATAATGTTAGTGAGCGGCTTAAAATAATAATTTTTATCGCCTGGCGGGACCCTTTGGTTTATGAATGATTTTCAATAGTTTTTAATGATTTTCTTTAATAAAATCATATTTGCCCGGCGACATTAGGAAAGGCGGAAATCAAAGGTTTTTATGAAATTTTGGCATAGGGCATACGAGGGTAAAACTTAGGATAAGCGGGTTTTGATGGGTTTATATAAAAAAAGGCGCATATTGGATCCCGACCTTAGGATAAGGTGGGGAAGGTATGTTTTATCAAATTTTTGCCTTTTAGTGGTATAAGGGTTCTCAAAAGGGTTTTTCTTCAAGGGTCTTTAGGCAAAAATGGGGAATAGGCTAAGCAGATGGGTTCTGATGGGGATAAGGGAGTAGACCTGGGTTCTTGGACTTAACCAGATGTTAATCCAATGCCCTGGGAGTGGAAATTATGGCTATAATGCCAAGGAGGGGATATTTATACTTTGTTTGGGGTTTATACACCATGGTGTTATATTAATAGGGGAAGTGAAGTATAGGGAGCTAGATAATAGAGTTAGAGGTTAATGTGGGGGGAAAATGTTAAAGAAGACCAATACAACTAAGTTTTCTTGAAAACAACTTAGTGTAAAGAGTAGATCAAAATGAAAAGATTTTTGCACAAGAAATGTGGCTTTTAAAGGCCACAAGAACCACCATAAGGCCTTGAGTCTCTCTTGTATACACAACTTGTGAAGGGATGTTAGTAATGAGTGGTATACAAATGGAAAAGGGAAGTTAGTCATGCTCCACTGTGTTGCTTTGCCTGTACCTGGTTAGCAAATTTGATCTTGGAAGAGTCACCACTTCTGCAACCCCATCTACCTACCCAACTATTTTGCCTAGCATTTTTATTTCTTCTTGGAGGGTGCACTTGGACTTGCAAACCCCTTGTGTGCCTTTTCTTTTCCATTAGCTTTTTGCTTTCATTTCCTATCTAGCACTACCCTTATTTCTTCCAAGGCCCCAGATTAAACAGTTGGGAACCTTAGTTTCTCTACCTAACTACTAATCTGCCAAGATTAAACAGTTTGGACAGATTTCTTTCTCTATTCTACAACATAAATTGAAAACATGGCATGATCCAGATTGGACTGTTGGGTCATCCATCAGAACTTTAATGAGTATGAAGACATATACACACCTTGTCTTTTCTTGCAAATATGGAACCTTTGTAGCAGCAAAGCGGAGCATATTTGGCACTTGAATTTGCCAATCATGAAATATGAAACCTATTGGTATAGGTATCCAACAGGTACCCCGAAATCACTCCAAAGCCGAAATTTGGGGAATTTTTTATAAGAAAGGCCACAGGGGAGTTACTAGCATAGCAAATATTCTCTTCTGAAATATTCAACAGAGATGAGAAAACACCTAGAGATGAAAATCTATATGTCAGGCTCAGGGCATTTCCCAAATGTTGATGTGGAGGCTCTGACCACATCTGGTAGCCTTCATATGGGTCCATTGAGTAATCAATCACTTC
The DNA here is from genome assembly GCA_000404065.3 of Pinus taeda. Lineage (NCBI taxonomy): Eukaryota > Viridiplantae > Streptophyta > Pinopsida > Pinales > Pinaceae > Pinus > Pinus taeda. The sequence continues at coordinate 289,366 of APFE031524709.1, forward strand.
CTCTTCCGTGCTAGGACCAAAACCCTAATCAAAATTGGAATTAGTAACGGATTACAAAAAATATGATCTCTAAATATGTTAGATCTAGTGAGAATAGCCTTCAGCCTCCCAATAGGTTAGTACCCTTCGTGGTTACGGGATCCTCATGCGGGTGAAAAGAAGACCCAGTCATATGCCCTCACCTGGTGCTAAACCTTCTCTTCGCATATACCTAGATTGTATGCAGGTTAATACCCGGTCTTCTTACCCAAACCCTAGTGAAAATCATAGTTTCAGAGTCAAAAATTATGAACCCTGAACCGCAAAGTCATTTTCCCCTCCCAAAAGTCAAAATATTTAAACTAAATGTCAATAATTAAAAAATAATTTTAAATTTCAATTAAATTAAAACAATTACAGTTAAACAACAATAAAATTCATTTACAAAATAGTAAAATTCCAAAAAAATTGAAAATTGATTTACACACCATTCAATTCAACATATTCAAAAGATAACATAAAACGCTCCTAATTCAAATAAAACGAATATGTAGAAAAATACAAAGTATACAATTTCCCCTTCATAAGTTTATAAAAGAACAAATAAATGCACAAAACAATTATAACGCAAAGTATAATAAATTTATACAAATAATTTAACATATTAAAATACTAAACACTTCCAATGAATAAAAAAATAAAAAATATTTTATTATATTTTTGAGAAACTCTTGAAAAAAACTTTATTTTTATGCTTCTATTTCATGTACAAAAGGAAAACGATTGTATAAATCAGTGTTTAAAGGAGAAATATATCTTACATTAAACAATCAGATTTAATAACGAGGAAGAAATAAAATGGATCATTAAGATGAGTTTATATAACGACATATGAATTGAGATACAACGTATATAGAAGTGATATATTTATAGCTTCGATCTATTGCTAAGATATGAATAGAGTTCAAAGGTAATTTCCCTTTTGCAAGTGAAACTAAGAAATTAGAGAAAGGGAAATATCCTAGAATATTGTAGTAGGTGGTAGTATATTGATGCAGAAGTATTCAACTCAAGAGAAAATCATTGTAATTAAGTAGACATAGGGGTCATGTATCTTCAGAAAAGTTAGTTTCCTAAGTCTCAAGTTAATGCAATATTTAGGCCTTTAAGTGATTTAATTAGATAATGGAGGAAGTTGTAAATGCTCTCAAAAAAATGAAAACATGAGTGGGTAGTAATGACAAAAGAGTTCAAAGTCAATTACAACTCTTAAACAATTGCATGATTCGAGGAACTAGAGGGAGAGCTTTTAGGAATTTAATGCATTAGAAGTGGACATAGAGGACAGAGAGGATTTAGGATTTAGTTCAATAGAATTAGGAGTCGAACCAGGATGAGTTCAACAGAACTCGCTGGCATATATGTAAGCCCATGGGTAGTGTCAAAGCAAGAGGCCACAATATTGAAGAATAGGCCTGTGCGAGAGAGAGAAGTCTCGAATGTAATCTTCTATTTTTGCATATATATAGAGAGTTTTATTCCTGACTATGTTAGAGTGTATGAATCAAGTGTTTATGATTAATTATAGTATGAACTCGTAGGTTCTATAACAGTTTGTAGACAGAGTTCTATAGAATGTGCCAGGAGAGTAGAGGGATTCAGAGGAATCATAAAAGGATCTTAGAGTCCAATTATGGAAGCAGAGTGAAGCTTTGGAGAGAAGGGCATGCAAAGTTAAGCCCTAGCGGGAATGAATTGGGCAACAGCAGGGTATAAGGCGAAACCTTTAGGAAAACCTGAGCCATAGAGAAACGATGAGGAAATAACATAAACTCTTAGTAAAAAGGAAGAACGGTGAAGTGAGGCTTCAACACATAGGAGCCGTTGGATCAATATGATCAACGGACAAGATCATATTGTAGAGACAACCTAAAATTAATATCGCATCTGCATGTTTACATATAGGAGTGGTATTTCGGGCGAGTGAGGAGTGGTAAGTGTTATTGAGGGCCGAGCACTTGATTCCACTCACCATTCAACACGTAGCAATGAGCGGATTAGAGAAACCGCATCATCGAGCGATTAAACGCCGTGGGTATTATCAACCCGAAATCAAGTGTGAACTGTCGGATCTACAAAGTAAAGATCAACGGTGGAAGGTCATCAAACGACATTTGAAAAGGGGAAGGATCTCGACCATTGGATCGATCACCAGATATATGGTCCCGCTTTAATAAGAGATTGGTGGAAAGAAGGAGGACCGCTTCAGCAGTGGTTGAATGCACGGACCCAAAAATAAATATAGTCAGGGCTTACAAACTTTGAAGTCTGGCATTATGGTTTGGAGCGGGTAATCCTTTGTATTGTGATAAGTGTTGTGGTTCTGAATTATAAGGAAATAGCGCCGAATAGAAGCTTTTATGCAATAAATGTGTATTAACCCAATGATTAAAGGAGGAAGGTTATATATGTGGGCTAATAGTTTAAAGTAAGGTTTATGGGAGTGAATGGGTCCCGATAAGGGTTTAAAGTCCTGACAAGTATGATTTAACAAATGACTTTAATAGAGTCATAAGCGAAGGCTTGAGGGTTGTTTTAAAGTCCCGATAAGAGGTTTTGGTGGGGTGATTGAGTTCTGATACAAAGGAATTGTGGCTAAAAGGGTCTTTTCCATGTATGGTTGGATATTTGACTCCTCTGAGAGTCAAAATACCTGGAACAGATGTATTTATGCATATTCATGCATACTGGGGGTATGTGCGGGGGTAACCCTGCATCATTAGTGGTATCAGAGCCAGGTTGTTTGTGGGAGAGAAGAATAAGTTTGTCCTTATATACCTTGATAATATAACAGTGTACTCCAACAGCTATCATGACCACTTGCAGCATTTGAAGAAAGTGTTTTTGAAGTGCAGAAGGTTTGGGATTTCAGTCAATCGTAAGAAGTCACAATTTGCTTTAGAAGAAGGCAGGTTGTTAGGACATGTTGTTTCTGTTGCAGGTGTCCAAATTTACCCAGAAAGAGTAAAAGCAATATAGACTTTTTCTGTCCCGAGATCAAAGAAGGATATCCAGTCCTTTCTGGGCAAAATAAACTTTGTGAGGAGGTTTATCCCAAATTTTGCAGAACTTGTGAAGTAGATTACCTCCATGTTGAGAAAGGGGTGAGAGATCAAATGGATTGAGGAAACAAGAAGATCTTTTGAGTCCACTAAGAAAGTCATTATGGAAGCTCCCACTCTAATCAGCCCAGATTATAGCAAGGAGTTCCATATATTTTCATTTGCCTCTGAAGACACCCTTGCAACAGTTTTATTGCAAGCAAATAAGGAAGGCTCAGAGCATCCAGTGGCATTTTTCAGAAAAACATTAAGGGATGCTAAACTGAGGTATGATATCATTGAGAAACAACCATATGCTCTTATCAAGTCTTTGAAAGCCTTCTGAGTTTGTATTCTACATTCCAATATAATTGCATATGTGCCCTCTACTTCAATAAAAGATGTCTTAACACAACCTGATGCTGATGGAAGAAGGGCTAAATGGATTGTAAAACTAATTGAGTTTAATATAAAACTGAAGCCCACCAAGCTCATCAGAGGTCAGGGCCTTGCCAGACTATTAGCTGAAGAAAATTGCAGAACATTGGACATAAATCTCATAAGCACAGATGTAGAAAATGGTAAACCAGAAGCAAAAGTAACAACTGAACCAGGAAAAAATCAATCATTGGCAGAAAATCTAGCTTCTTGTGATTGGTACTCTGCCATAGTTAGATTCTTGCTGAAGCTAGAAGTTCCTCTAGGCTTAAGTACAAGTCAATCCAGAATTGTTAAGCTCGGGGTAGCTAAATATTGCATTTATGAAAATCTGCTCTACTGGAGGGACCCATCTGGAATTCTTTTGAGGTGTCTGGACAAAGAACAATAAATGGAAGTCGTGCAACATTTTCTTTCCAGCATGTGTGGAGGACATCACTATTGGAAGACTATATCCCACAAAATCCTGAAAGCTAGGTACTATTGGCCCACCTTATTTTCTGATGTGTTTTCATTTGTTAAATCTTGTGACAGGTGCCAAAGATTTGAAGGGAGACAAAAATTGAAGTCCCTACCCTTAAAGGAAATACATGTAAATGGCTCTTTTCAGAAGTGGGGCTTGGATTTCATTGGAGAAATCAATCCACATTCCAGTGGCCAACACAGATGGATCCTAGTAGCCACTGATTACTTTACTAAGTGGATTGAAGCCATACCTACCAGAAAGGTTGATCATAATGTGGTCATGAAGTTTTTGACAGAGAATATCTTCACCAGATTCGGTTGTCCACATAAACTAGTCACAGATATTGTAGCAACTTTCAGAGCAAAAGAATTGGTGGACATGTGCAATTCAATGGGTATTAAACTAGTTCATTCCACCTCATATTACCCTCAAGGTAATGGTCTAGCAGAATCTTCCAACAAGAGTCTGATAAGGATAATTAAAAAACTGTTGGGGGACAACAAAAAGAATTGGGATTCTAAGCTGAAATATGCACTATGGGCTAATAGAGTGACCATTAGGAGATCCACAGGGAATTCTCCATTCAAGCTGATATATGGTACAGAGGTAGCTTTCCCAGTTCAGCTTACCCTCCTTGTTGCAAAGTTCATACATGAAGAGCAGAATGTGGAAGACAATATGGCAAAAAGGATCACTAATTTAGCAGAGGTACATCAAAGCAGAGAACAACTGGTTGAAAAGTTTGCAACACATCAGAAGAAGATCAACGATGCTTTTGACAAAAGGACAAAAATAGATAATTTTCAGGTTGGATATTTGTTCCTGAAGTGGGTTGCACTGAAGGAGAAGAGAGGCAACCATGGGAAGTTTGGTGCTTTCTGGATAGGGCCTTTTATTATTTCTCAGATCCAAGGGAACAATACCTTCCTACTACAAAGTATGGGAGGAGAAACAGTTTTTGATGGCCCAGTTAATGTGCATTTTCTAAAAATTTATATTGTTTAAGGTCTTGCACCTTAAAATTGTAAATAGGTTGTTTTATTCGTTTTAGTGTAAGCTTAGTAAACTCCATGCCCAATGGAACACTAGGAATTTTGCTAATTTGTTTTCATCGGAAAGGCATCAATCTGCAGGTTCTTGAGACCTCACAGGGAGGATCTCATCCCCAGAAGGAGCCAGTGTTAGCCCTGCTACATGTCTTGACATTTGGAGGTCCAAATACAACTTGGCCGTGTGTTATGCTCAGAGGCAGCTCGCAACAGTCTGTTTCTCCCTTCTCCTTTATCCTCCTTACACTCTTCTAAGAATCAGACTCTACAGCAGAGGAAGAATCAAAAGATGAAGAGCCACAAACTCTGGCTGTGAGAAGATCAGTTCGAGAAAGAAGGCAGCCTGAAAGGTATAGTCCATCTGCTTTCTGTTCAAATTTTGCTTTATCTATTACTGACGATGATCCTAGAACTATGAAGGAAGCAGTAGATTCAGAGGATGGAAAACTCTGGAAAGAGGCCATGGTTGATGAAATGACATCTTTACACAAAAATGAGGCTTGGGATCTGGTGGAGTTTCCGGCTAGAAGGAAACCCATCGGTAGAAAATGGGTGTTCAAAAAGAAGACAAATGCAGAAGGAAAAGTGGAGAAATACAAAGCTCGGTTGGTAGCAAAAGGTTATTCCCAGGTGCCAGGAATTGATTTTGGTGATATTTTTTCTCCTGTTTCCAAGGTAACTTCTCTTAGATTACTTTTATCTGTTGCTGCTGCTTTTTATTTTGAGGTAGAACAGATGGATGTGAAGACAACATTTCTTCACGGGGATCTGGAAGAGGAAATCTACATGAAGCAACCTGAAGGCTTTGCAGCGAAGGGTAAAAAAGAACTGGTATGCAAGTTAAAGAAGTCTCTGTATGGGTTAAAACAGTCACCAAGGATGTGGTATCAGAAATTTGATACATTTATACGGGGACTTGGCTTCACCAGAAGCAAAGCAGATCATTGTGTGTATCTTAAATTAATTGGTGACCGTGTTATTTATCTGGTCTTGTATGTGGATGATATGTTGTTGGTTGGAAATGACAAAGAAATTATCCAGGATTTGAAGACCCAATTGTCCTCCAAATTCGACATGAAAGATCTTGGTGCTGCAAACTATATTTTGGGCATGGAAATTAAAAAGATCGAGCAAAGAGGAAGCTCTAGTTAAACCAGAGGAAGTATGTCAAGACAATACTGTAGAGGTTTAATATCCAGGATAGTAA
>APFE031524711.1:0-17899 GCA_000404065.3 Pinus taeda
CCACCAACACCATCCAATCTGACAATTGCAATGAAGACAGAGTAATCAACAGTCAGTAGGGGAATTGTTGCAGACCATTGCACCCGACCGTTAATGGGAGGGTACCGTAGCACAATCATGGTTTCGGTTGTGGGTTCAACCACCCCCATCCGGTGGTCCACAACCACTCCACCCATCCAACGGCTCACGTTAATTTCGCCACCCCCCACATCTCTTTTCTATTGAAATCACGTCGTCAGATTTCCTGCAACCTCCGTCATTCGATAAAGGTGGGGCCCTAGTCCGTTGACCCCTGTGCGGCCTCCGCGTCAGCCCAACACCTTATCTTGGCGCTTCCCAAGTCTGCTCCTCTTCGTGTCTTCAGGGAAGGACCTCTAAGACACGTGGGGCAGTGGGCCACACCTCTACACTTCATTGCTTCTGGTTGGCCCATGAGGTGGCAGAGCCACATCACCCTATGCTGAGTCGTCCCAGCACCACCCCAACTTCTCTCCTTTTTGTACTACCGGGGTGGGGACCACTAGGACGCGTCATCCCCATCCCTTCACCCCGAAAACCCTCAAGTCACTACTCCCTTTTTTGCCAGGATGGGACCACGGGGACACACCATCCTGGTCTCATCTTCCTAGCAGCTTTGAACATGTTATCCCTACGTGCTTTCGGGAGCAACCCTCAGAGACACATGGATCGATGGGCCACACCCTTGCATGACCCTCGTTCTAGATTTGTGCCAACTATGGTACTACCACGTAATCCCACTCTGACTCACCTCGCTCCCTCCTGCACTTTATCTTGGTAATGCTCCAGAGTTGACCTGTCAAGTGGGTCTGCTCCTGGCTAATAACATGGTTGTCAGGCTCGCCGTCTGCCATCAGGGCCCGACTTACGTCATCCCACCAAACATTTACGCTTATGGCCAACCCCACACTGATCTTGTTGCACTCAGGGTGACGTGGATGCAACTCTCTCCTAGCACACGTCATCCCGCACTATGCTACAGATTTCCCCTTTTTAACATGCAAAACTTTTCTTTTTCAACTTCATGGATGAGCTGTCGCGCGAACTCCACTCCTAGCCAATTGGACTACACTCAGTCTCTGAACTATAAGGCCTACTAACCTGGCACCATTCATCCCTGCCAAACCTCTACTGCGTTAACTTAGAACTTCTCAAGAGAGGTCTCCGGGCCACGTCACCCCCCCCATCATCCAATGATGATAAGACAGAATCTTGACAGCCAATCTATGGAAACCATGTCTAGGTATTCTCTTAGACCGATCACATAATCTCACCCAAATAACTTATAAACTAAGCCCCGTCTAACCTCACCGCAACGCACTCTGTACATATAACTTAGCCCTTCGAGCATGGATTCATCAATGAATTGGTTCTGGTGATTCTGCAACTAGCTGAATTTTCCCCAGTATTTCACCATGGCGACCAGGGCTCCCTATGCATTCACATTGGTATCCACGAGAGTTGAAAAATATGAAAAGGACTTAAGGAGATCAATACTCCTCGATGATCGGTAGGCCAAGGTGTGCCCCAAGGCTTGCAATGCCTTGACCGGCAACGTGACGGTACTCGTCCTAGACTTCCATGGTTGTTGAAAGTGCACAGTTGCACTTATCAAAGGTCTCAAAGGCATTTGGCTATTAGAAGGGACGAGCAACCAACCCTCTTGGATAAAATGCTACCAGTTAAAGTAATATGGCCACAAGCGGCCATATCCTCACAACATTGAACCCATTGATCAGAGCAAGCTTAAGAGGCCTTTCGAGCAGGTTACGTGTTAACATAGTTAAGACAAGATATAATCCTCAACATCAACACGATGCCATCTAAATTAAAAAATGACTTGTAGCCAGTATATGAATACAGACCCTGTCAAATAGGTGTCTTCAATGTAGCCATTACTCATTAACACATCAGAATCTTATGTTATATACTGTCATAGTTCTGTCTCGATCTTTATAGACCTTTTTAAGGCTTTACTGCGTGTATTATTCATTTTGTCATATCCGAGATATATTCTTGTGTTTATACACACACCATTTTAGCCAGAAGTATAATGTGATCTTGTTTATTATATACGACATTACACATTATACCATTTAGAATCATACAAACCTAATATAACCATAAGCCTTGCTATGAGACACAAGCTTAGGTTAGAAATGCATATGCATTCATTTCATTAAGAACACCATTTCAACCCAGAAATGCATTACTCGTTCATAGCACATGTAAACAACATTTCAATTCCCGCAATGTAAGCACATGATAATTAGCATTGTGAATACAAAAATAAAATAATCTTGAAATGTTTGGGCAATTGAATCTAGGACTATAGCTCTCCACCCAACCATAGACAGTTGCAACCAAGATTCACTTGCAAATGTCACCCCCGAACCAGATTCGAGAGACTGAGTGGTCCTGCTTGGGATTAAACACCAAATGCCAGTTGAAACAGGGGCTCCCGAGGATCTCCTTCCTCAATCCCACCAGCTAACTACAACAACATTCCTTGGCACGACGAATCTAGAGGTTCACCACCTTTCCCACGAAAGAGCACAAAGGATTAACCCTCTTTCCAGGAGTCCGGAATCCACTGGAAAACAAGGAGATAAGCCACAAAAACTACAAGAGTGGCTTCCACAGATGTTGTTGCAAGGGATGGTCTCTTGCCAAGTTGTCCAACGTTCTAGAGATCACTATCTCAACCCATATCCACCGAGGAACCTAATCTTTCCTGCAGGAATCAGTGTTCCCCCAATGAATGATCTTCTCTTTTGCCTGCATTGTATCCTGAATGTATGAATGTCTGAATCCTCCTCCATGCCCAACCCACCCAATGTTTGACTGAATTTGTGTTCCCATAGATGAAAGTCTGAATGGGTGAACATTGTTGCACAGTCTCCGAGCTTCATTAATTCTTGCCCTTTTTTCCTTCCAAGTCTCTCTCTAATCACATGGGTTTGCATACTTCCCTACAACCCAATTTAAATCAAAAGACCAGATTTTCTAAAGGCACGCCAACCAACCTTTAATGGTTGTCAACAACAGTCCAGATTTTCCTCATAAGGAAACCTTTACATCCCAAGCAAATAACCTACTCAGCTCTAGAATTCGTTTCCCTTTTGACTAAACCCATTTTAATTATATTTGTATCTCAAAATATTTACATTGCATTTTCATAAGGAACTCGGGTTGGGGTTGTCACAAACTCCTCCCCCTTGAGGGAACACTGTCCTCGGTGTTCTTCTGCCCTTATGCAATACCGAAAACAAAATAGAACACATGCTATTTTATGGTGCTTTATATGTACATTTCCACACAATACTTACAATGTTTCATGCATTTGCTTCAACTCGCAAATGAAAGTATAATCAAAATTCAGCCATCTTCGATGGAAATCTTTGGATACTTTAAGCATGTCCAGACCATCCTGGTCTATTCTTCATCTTGAAGTGTTGCTTGTCTCCAATGTCCAGCGCTTGACATCCTAGCACTCCTTGTCCTTTCATCTCATTGTATATGGGCACACTCACATTGTACTCCTAATCCCAATCAGCCAAGCTCATGACCAAGAAACCAAAAATTATATATTTTGGCCTTCCCTTCTCTGCTTCTCATTCACTCGGGCAATCTAGTTACCCCCGTCTTTGTGCAATCACTCACCTTCCAAGTTCAGGCATCCCCTTCTCTACTGGACAATCCCTAAAGCGATCCATCCCTTAGAAAGGTTTCCTCGCATTGCAAGGAACTCAATTGAAGACATCTCTCTGCCTTAAAACTATCACACAAATCATAGCATGATTCATGGCGACTAGTGGACATCATTGAGTTCCAATGTCTCATAATGGATCTATTTTGACTTTAGCATATTGTTGTCATTTATCCTTATGGTTAACTTCAGTCATTCGAACCAAGTAATCCCATACTCATTCCTACATCATGAGCACACAAACTTCATGTGATTCATTATAAGGAACTATAATAATTTAAACCATACCTTATTAGCAGTTTATTCCTATAGTCATTTAATTGGAATTTTGCTTTTTTCGCTTGGGGTAGCTCAATTGGCAATGGTCGTGGAAATGAATTCTCACCGAACCGGAAGCCTTGGGTTCAAATCTTATGCTATCCCCCTCCCCGATCGGGGTGAGAAGTTGGACATGCTGAAGATGTAGTGCTACCAAGCTTACAAAAAAAAATTGGAATTTTGCTTTAATTCCTAGCACAACGGAACCAAGTCAGCTCATGATCCAAACCATAATAAATTAGAATATGGTATTTTGATTCTATCAATACAATTTTGATACTTATCTTAATTTGCTCCTTGCCTCCTGCTTTGACCACGTACACACACCGGATGGCTTGCCGGGATGGCAAGCACCCAGTGCCTTCTCTTCTCTTTGCCTCTTACACACATCGGATCGGTTGCCATCCTAGCAAGAACCAAATTCCTTCTCGTCTCTTTTCCACATACACACATGAGATGGATTGGCATCCTATCAAGCACCCATTGCCTTCACTTCATTTTTCTTCAACTACCACAAACACTGGATTGGTTGCCATCCTGGCAAGCATCCAATGGTGGGCATATGGGATATAATTAAACCTAATCGCTAACTTGCCAACATGGGCACTACCAACAAGGTAGTCACTACCAATCTAGGTTGTCTTGTGTCGAAAGGAATTTAGGTGTATCCCACACCTTCATGAGCCTAAGCAATCCCATACCTGCCTGTCAGATAGATCACGACAACAGGGCCCAAGCAATCCACTAGCTACCTGCCCAAAACACTACACAACATATGCACATATACACAGTGTACCACAACACATACACTTAACCATTACACAACACAACAAATGCATATGCGCAACACAAAACATACACATGTACGACACAATACATACATATGTACAACACAACACATACAACACGGTATGACAAGTGCACAACAATGTTGTCAAATCCAGAGACCGCATTGTCTCCATCCACGGACACCAGGCAACAATGCCTCTAGTGTCTTTTTCACATGTTGCAGATCATATTAATTTGTTTTGTTGATATCTTCTTCCGATATACTTTGTAGTATTTCTTATTCATGACATAGCATTGCCATAATTCATGAATCATATTCACATGTTAAAATAATAGATCAACCAAGGCCATCCTTACCCCCTCGATCCTTTATTAACCAGGAACCTGTCATGCCATTCACGTCTACATTTAACAAGTTTAACCAATCCCTCTTCTACAAGAAGGGCCCCTGACAAATATTTACAATGCATTTTCATAAGGAACTCAAGTTGGAGCTGTCACAAATCCCTCCCCCTTGAGGGAACAACATCATCGGTGTTCTTCTACTCTTATGTAATACCGAAAACAAAATAGAACACATACTTTTTCATGATACTTTATATGTACAACTCTACACAGTATTTACAATGCTTCATGCATTTCCTTCAACTAGCAAATGAAAGTATAATCAAACTTCAGTCATTTTCCATGGCAATCTTGGATGCATTAAGCATGTCCATACCATTCTGGTCTCCTCTTCCTCTTAGAGTGTTACTTGCCTCCAATGTCCAGCACTTGGCATCCTTGCACTCCTTGTCCTTTCAACTCATTGTATCTCGGCACATTCCCAATGTGCTCCTAATCCCAATTAGCCATGCTCATGACCAAGAAACCAAAATTTATATATTATGGCATTCCCTTCTCTGCTTCTCAGTCCCTCGAGCAATTCGGTTACCCCCCTCTCCGTGTAGTCACTCACTTTCCAAGTTCAACCATCCCCTTCTCTCCTTCTCAGTCCCTCGAGCAATCCATCCCTTGCCAAGGCTTCCTCGCATCAAAGGGGCTCAATATGAAGCATCTCCCTGCCTCCAAACTATCACATAGTTCATAGCATGCTTCATGGCGATTAGTGGACATCATTGAGTTCCACTGTCCCACAATGGCTCTATTTCACTTTAGCATACCCCCCTCTCCGTGTAGTCACTCACTTTCCAAGTTCAACCATCCCCTCTCTCCTTCTCAGTCCCTCGAGCAATCCATCCCTTGCCAAGGCTTCCTCGCATCAAAGGGGCTCAATATGAAGCATCTCCCTGCCTCCAAACTATCACATAGTTCATAGCATGCTTCATGGCGATTAGTGGACATCATTGAGTTCCACTGTCCCACAATGGCTCTATTTCACTTTAGCATACTAATGTCATTCCACCTTCTGGTTAACTTCATTCATTCCAACCGAGTAATCCTATGCTCATTCCTACATCTTCAGCACATAGACATCATGAGATTCATAATAAGGAACCATAATAATTTAAACCATACCTTATTAGCAATTTATTCCTGTAGTGAACTTCAAATTTTGCTTTAATTCCTACCACAACAAAACCAAGTGAGCTCATGAACCAAACCATCATAAATCAGAAAATGGTATTTTGATTTGTAATTTAAAGGCTCAAAAATCAATAAAATTATGATACTTATCTTAATTTTCTCCTTGCTTCCTTCTTAGACCATGTAGACACACTGGATGAGTTGAGATCCCGGAAAGCACCCAACGCCTTCTCTTCTTTGCCACATAAAAACACAGGATTAGTTCCCCTCCTGGCAAGCACCCAGTGCCTTCTTTTCTCTTTGCCACATACACACAACAAATGGATTGCCATCCTGACAAGCACCTAGTGCCTTCACTTCTCTTCTCTTTGACTAACACGGACACTAGATTGATTTCCATCCTGGGAAGCACCCAATGGTGGATATCTTAATTTTCTCCTTGCTTCCTTCTTGGACCACGTACACAAACTGGATGGGTTGAGATCCCGGCAAGCACCCAATGCCTTCTCTTTTATTTGCCATGTACACACAAGGGATAAGTTCTCATCCTAGAAAGCACTCAGTGCCTTCTCTTCTTTTTTCCATGTACACACACCAAATGGATTTCCATCCTGGCAAGCACCCAGTGCCTTCCCTTTTCTTCTCTTCAACTACCACAGACACTTGACCGATTGCCATCCTGGCAAGCATCTAATGGTGGGTATATGGGATATAATTAAGCCTAATCACTACCTTGTAAACATGGGCACTACCAACAAGGTAGTCACTACCAATCTGGGTAGTCTTCTGTCGACAGGAATTAAGGCGTATCCTACACCTTCATGAGCCCAGGCAGTCCCATACCTACCTGTCCCACATCTCCCAACACCAGGGCACAAGCAATCCCATACCTACCTGCCCAATACATTACACAACATATGCACATATGCACAGTGTACCACAACACATACATGTACACAATACAACACATACACATGTACAATGCAACACATACACATGTACAACACAACACATAGACAATACACATAACACAGTATGACATGTGCACAACAATGTTTTCAAATCCAGAGACAACGTTGTCTCCATCCATAGACACTAGGCAACATTGCCTCTAGTGTCCTTTCCACACGTTGCAAATCATACTGCTTTGTTCTTTTGATATCTTCTTTCGATAATCTGCAGTATTTTCCTTTTCATGACATAGCATCGTCATAATTCATGAATCATATTCACATGTTGTTAAAATAATAGATCAGCTAGGGACATCCTTTCCCCCTTGATCCTCTATTAACCGGGAACCTATCATGCCATTCACATTTGCATTGAACAAGTTTAACCAGTCCCTCTTACACAAGAAGGGCCCTTCACAAAACTCTGTCAGAGAATATAGCATGTTCATACTGCATAAAACAATTGCATGATCATGGACATATCACAAATTTATATGCATATCGAGTCAAGGCAGGAAACTTCCCTTTTGCCATTATCAAGGCTATCATACCACTGCCCATTATTTCCCACGATCCCAACCAGTCTTCCAAGTGGTTTATTAGCCCCAAGGCACCACATTCAGTGACAATTAGGTCCAATACTTCGACCAAGGATTCTGGTTGCAAGTTAATAGACTCATCGGATTCCTCACAAAATAGGGAATCTCATTGGATGACTTATTATGCCATCCCATGCCATTCATACAGTCATCAATTTGTTTATAAGCATAATTAGTGCGTAATAAATCATCCTTCCACAAGAATTATTCCTGACAATAACCTGTCAAACACAATGGCATTGCATATACTCATTTAATCATCGACATAATATAAAAATATTCACACAAAATCGGACAAAATCAAGGTTAGGAAACCTCTTCTATTGATGGAATGAGCACACTCATTTAAAACAACAATTTCCAAACCAGTTTTTGTCCCCATGAGTTCAACATTCCTGGCACTTCTGACTATCACGCAGGTGCACATATGTATATATGTACACATGCATATTCATAAACCAAACCAATTCAAGGCTTCTACACAATGCTAACAACAACCTTGAAGTCTCATATTCCCCAAAGTTCCAAGGGAATTCATATATATGTATGTGGCAAGGTGCTGGAGGGAGTGACCCCTCCTCAGTGTTTTGTATTGTTGATTCGCGTACCCATGGCTCGTAGGAAATATTGTCTTATTTCTTCTTCTTCTTGGAGGAACAATCCTTTTTCATATGATCTTCCTCGCAACACCAACAAGAGAATATCCTCTTCTCCTTTTCGGCCTTACGAGGCCTCTTCCTGTTGTTACCATTCCTCCTTTTTGAGAGTTCTGTTACCCATGACTTAGTGGGTGATATCCGCAAAAGAAATTTTTCTCTTTGATGAACCTCAGTCAACATCCAACAACCCCTTGCAACCTCCTACTAGCTCATTGTGCCATTTCTCTGCCACCGAAGCCATCCATGTGGTCCCTCACCCACTTGTATTGATCATATGTTTGAAGGTGGGCCTCCCGAATATAAAGGTATGTCTTGTCATTTGGTAATTGAGTATTGGGTTTACTTATCATGGATGCTTCTAGGTATGGATTGATGGGGGGATTTGGCGGAAAGGGTGGGCTTAGTTTGTGCTCCTGTCCCCTTCATCCCTTTTGGATGTTACCCTTGGACCTTAGTCCCGTGGGATCTCCTTTATTGACCATTTGGTTCTAGGGTGGTATTACTTAGGAAACTCTGACTTTGGGTGCGTTGTCTTGCTCCTTTATCCACATATATTAATCCCTTTCCACTCACTATACCCCATTCATCATTTCTCCCACCTAGGTCCACATTTCCATTATGTGTCCAGATAGGGCCAGCCTCCCTATCTGGTTGCCCCAACCTTGGGTTGGGCCTGGAATGATGCCTCAGAGGTTGAAGCAACTAAAAGAAAAAGAAAAAAGCACAATTGGCCACATTTAGCAGGAAATTGTATCACAAAATGCAAAAGATGGTTGGGCTAAAATAATTAGAATGTGGGCAAAAGCCAATACATGAGCTCTACCACAATTCATGGTCATCACCCTGGTTCCATAGGCCCTAGATGAGCCTCCTTTATCATTCAATAACCCATGATTGTGCCAACTGGGCAATGAACCGCCCTACCTAAAAGGGGGTAATCATTGTTATATATTACACATCATGCTCTTGTCCTTTGAGCCCCGAGCAATTAATTAAAGAAAATTCATAAGAGGAAAGAGGCATATAAAGAAAGGTAGAAAGTGTTTCCAGGGTCACTTTCCACCTATCCATTGACATATACTTTATAAGTGATCCCTATGCTACCGGGACTCCTCCCATTGGTGAAAGTCCGTAAAGAACAGGGAGACTTAGCTATGGTGACAGTGGGCTAAGCCTCCACCATTGCCCTTAACCTACAAGTTGCCCTCTTAGGAACCCCTTTTAGGTCCCCTGTTGGTTTGAGTGGTAACATTTCTAGCGCCTTTGTTGGGGACGCAAAACGTGTCTTTGGTTCCCCATAGGAGATATTAAAATAACATTATTGGTGACTCCATTGGAAGAACGAAGCCCTAGTTCTGCATTGAACTTCAAAGTCAATGCTTGTAGGGTGAAGCAAGCATTTGTTAAGGCAATTTCGTTCACCCTAGTGACTCCCATGTCATTCAAGACCCAACAACATGTTGGCCACATATATTTTCACCATAGACATGACATGGACCCCAAGATATCCTTCATCGAAATCCATGAACAATATGCCAATGTTTGATGGGGATCCACTTTTCGCAACCAAGTGGCAAGGTTCATAAGGTACCTTTCAAAGCAAAATATAACTCAACCATGTGACCAATGGAATAGTTTGTCCTATCCATTGCCCCAAGTACCGATTGGCTTGAGTCATGTAAACCTAAAAGCATTCCTTCTCTTCCAATGTTGACTACCCAATTCTTGTTGCACCAAGGGCCGAGTTTTCAATCTCATGAAGACATATCCCAAATGTTAGATATGGCCCATCGAGAATAGGAAGTTATTGAATATGGTTTTATGTTTGAGGAGGTGCCTCTTATTGATGCATATTTTAATGGTGGTGCCAAAGGAGAGATTCATGAAGTGGAAAGCAAGTCCTCCCTATCTAACGAGGAAGAGCTCAACCCCGAGAACCCTCAGACATTGCAAGAATGGATGATGGAATATGAAAAGTCTTGCAGGAAACTTATCGCCACATATAACTCCCAAGAGATTTTCTCCCATTATTGTGAGAAATCGGAAAGGCTTTGTAACTTGAAGAGTGAATATAAAGAGAGTCCTACCAAAGACCTTCTTCTTGAGGTGTTTTATCAAAATAATGTAGTAAATACCTTGGAGATCATTCTTCAAGAGCGAATGAAGGAGGAGAAGTCCTCACTTCTAAAGAAAAAAATGAATGCAATCCTAACCAACACCAAATATATAGTGAAGAATTGGAGGATTCTCAGGAAAATCATGATAATCGAATCAACAAAGAATCTACGAGTGACTTTTTGGTTGTCGATGATTATAGAAATAAAGACCCCATCATTTCTCAAGTCCATAAGAATGAGCTCAGGGAAGAAGAGAATGCCTTGCCTCTTCTAAACAACAATGTTGGCCCTTATGAAGCCCTTCCTAGTGATTGGAAAGGTCTCTTCTTTATGTTCCAAGATGATTCAATCAAAGAACAACCTTCTAAAATTGTGGGAAATTCTGATGGCTCTGATATAGAAAAAACTGAGGAAGATGCTTCCTTAGGCCATGCCACTGATGAATGGTTTTTCTTCATGTTTGAGCATTCCTCCCCTTGTCATGCCCTTGCCCTGGAAATAGATGTTTTTGATGATCTTCAATCCCCTAGTCTTGATGAAGGGTTGCTTTCCCCTATGAAGAACCACGAATCATGGTTTTTCCCCAAATAGAATGACAAGTCCACTTCCTATTTTCCCAATCACAAAAATAGCATCATCCTAAATGTGCTTGAGACATTCAATCCTTCTTACCTAGAGGGTGATGCGTCTAAGATAGCTCTTCATCAAAGAATCATGCACTTGATCATTGACATTTCTATTTCTTGGTTAGACGACCAAATTTAGTCTTCTCGAATGATGTCTTTCCCTTCTTTAAGGTTCCTTTCTATATAGTATGGGTCTATTGTTTTCCAACCTCCCACCCTCCCAACTCCTCACATCATTTTTCCCATTTATATTGTCGATTCCATTGCAAAAATAATCATGGAAACATGCATTCTTGTATTAATCAATTGACATGTTGGTTGCATTGGGTCTATGATTATACCTAGCACTTGACATCGTATCATATGCATAGTAGAGTAAGATGCATTGCATGCTGATTTTTGCAGTAGAACTAATTGCATATGATGTTTCTCATGATAGATTAGATTGCATTTAGGTTATAAAATAATTGCATATTTTATTTCTTATTGTTTTATGGGCTAACATTAAGCATGGGTGATCATAAGACACTGTTAAAAACATGTTGCCCCCATGACTTTGATCTTTGACATGTGCAGATAACAAGTCTACGATGACCAAGAGATTGTTGGAGTTTCGTGACCTCCCGTTCAAGCAACCTCATCCACTTCTTCGAGAAATCACGTCCCAGTTGGAGCTAGAGGTTACCCACCATTTTGTGGGTGATATCCCCAGAAGAAATTTTTCTCCATGGTGAACCTCAGCCAGCAGCCCCTTGCAGCCTCCTACTAGCTCATTGTGCCATTTCTATGCCACCTGATCCAGCCATGTGGTCCCTTACCCACCTATATTTATCATATGTTTGAAGGTGGGCCTCCATATAATCTAAAGGTATGTCTTGTCATTTGGTAATTGAGTATTGGGTTACTTATCATGGATACTTCTAGGTATGGATTGATGGGGAGATTTGGTGGAAAGGGTGGGCTTGGTTTGCTCTATTGTGCCCTTGATCTCTTTTGGATGTTACCCTTGAATCTTAGTTGCGTGGGATCTCCTTTATTGACCATTTGGTTCTAGGATGGTACTATTTGGGAAACCTTGACTTTGGGTGTGTGGTCCCGCTCCTTTACCCCCATATATTACTCCCTTTCCACTCACTATACCCCATTCATCATTTCTCCCACCTGGGTCCACATAGGGCCAGCCTCCCTATCCCCTTGCCCCCACCCTGGGTCACGCCTAGAATGATGCCCTGGAGGTTCAAGCGACTAAAAACAAAAAAACATAATTGGCCACATTTAACGGGAAATTGTACCACAAAATGCAAAGGATGGTTGGGGCAAAATAATTAGCATGTGGGCAAAATCCAATACATGAGCTCTATCCCAGTCCATGGTCATCACCCTAGTTCCATAGGCCCTAGATGAGCATCCTTTATCATTCAGGAACCCATGATTGTCCCAACCCCTGGAGGGCAATGAACTACCCTACCTAAAAGGGGGTAATCACTACTATATCTTACACAACATGCTCTTGTCCTTTGAGCCCCGAGCAGTTAATTAACGAAAATTCATAAAAGGTAAAAGGCATATAAAGAAGAGTGGAAAAATCAAGGTCGGGGCACCTCATGTACCACAATTTCTCCCTCCTACACATTACATACCCAGGTGTGAGCTTCCCCTTATTTAGCTACCCCTATGCCCCAATATGCGGCCCAAGATTACCCCTCTTATTCCCTACTCCATTCCACTTATTTCTCACTTGCTACCCCCATTAGAGGGTTGTACCTTGGACCCGTTATCCCCTTTAAGGACTGAAACCACCTAATAAGGTACTTGGTTAACCCCCTTTGGAGCTTGGAGACACTAGCACATGCCAAAGCCCACTACAGAAGGACATGCCATTATGAAGTGCCCACTTTGTTATCCGTGGTTTGTCAACTCTTTTACATGATTATTTTAATGACTAGTTGTATTGGAAGCCTAGGGGACACATTGGATCTTATGCAGGATTACAAGTGGTTTCCATTAGGGTTTGGTCTCCCAATATGGGACCCTAACCCCCAAAGGTGTACATTGGCACATATAGGGTATGCATAGAGAGCCATTTGCCTCCACAACAGCAAACAACACTCTACGGATCTTCATCAATGCTCAGGGACTACTAGCGATCCACTTTTGGGATGATGGTGATATGCTTGTTACATTATGCCCGGTAGGCTCCCATGGGAGCCCCACACTCTTGGTAGGTGTCCCAAGACTTGTACGACATCATGGCAGCATTCATTCCACCACTCAGACCCTTGCAAAGGATCTATAGGCACCTTCGATTCATAAGGAGACCCATGGGGTCATTTATGTGCCCTTAGACCCACTGGGAGCACTACAGGTCTACTACTTGGAACCCCTTGTCCATCATATTCCGAGGAATTTATTCCTCAGTATGGCACTTCAAGACATTATTAGGCTTTTAGAGGGCCACACGACATGTACATATTATTATTTGACCCCTTGTGAGGCTTATTTTTCCACTTGTGAGCTAGTTTGGTGGGCTTGTCACCAATAGGGGTTTTATTTGCACATTGTTTTATCACTCAGGGCTAATGTAGACCAATAGGCTAATTCAAACTCCTTAGGAGGGTATATATTGATGTTAAATACACATTCATTTGGATCATCACTTGACTTGGGATCTCTCTAATCATAGAGAACTTCACATTTTTTTCCTTCGAGGATATTTTTGGAGATGGATGAACTTTGGTGTATGGATTTGGGATATTTTCTTGTCTTCGAGCTTTGTCTTGCAAATGAAATGTTGATAAGTAAAACATTGTTATTCTTGTTGTTGCATACTGCTAAAATTAGGGCTAGTTGTTGCATAATTGAAATGTGGAATTAAGCATGTTTTAGCTAATTTAATGTATGGACCAATGTTATATGAATGAAATGTCCTAGAAATTATTTGTCTCGATAAGCTTGCATCATTTTCTTTGAAGTATAAATTCTTGAAGGTCACCTTTCTTTTCTTTCTCTCAACATTGGATGAAGCTGACTTTTCGGGCCTCCTTAATCAAGAAACCAAGTTCTTACTCATCATCATCCTTGACTCCATATCCCCAAGTGAATTAGGCAATGATCCATAAAAAGGGTGGTCATCTCCTTCACCTTTTTCACCTTTTACCACTTTTTCCCAGGTCTAGCCCCCAAAGGTTACCAAGGGCATCAATTTCCTAGGAATTGACCCAAGGAAAAAATTTGATCTCCTACAGGCTACTGCGTTGGTTGGTCCCCTCTCTCTCCTCCAAATTTGAGGCAATTCTAACAATGGAATCTTCGAAAATCCAAAGCCCTACCTCTAGGATTGAATTTTTCCTAAGCATCCCCAAGGCTAGGCGTCAACAGGATACATTCAACCTTTTGAAGTAAATATTCTTGTTTGGTCCTTTCCCTTCACCTTGTCCAGGATAGGAACATCATTGGTTGTTGCATCCAATCCTCGAGCCTGTGTTGGGTCCACCTGGCCCTATGTGGTCCCACTTTTCAATAAAGATTATATCTGTCAAGGACCATTTCGAAATCCAAGTTTCCCAAGGATTATAGTGATTGAGAACCTCATCTATAAGCCTATTCCTTCTCTCTCAACCCTCCAATCCTCACCCCTTACCCTTGGAGGACCAAGTCCCTTGCTTAAAGAGCATCTAAGTTCCATTCTTCAATCCATCCTTGGGAAAGGGTTTCCAAGGTCACTTTCCACCTATCCATTGACATATACTTTACAAGTGATCCCTACGCTACCGGGACTCCTCCCATCGGTGAAAGTCCATAAACAGTGGGGAGACTTAGTTGTGGTGACAATGGGCTAAGCCTCCACTGTTTCCCTTAACCTAGCAGTTTCCCTCTTAGGAACCCCTTTTAGGTCCCCTTCTAGTTTGAGTGGTATTAGGTTCAGCTTGGTATTTGATTTACCTCAACCGCTTTTGTAACTCATAATTCCGCTCAATCAGTTCTTGCTATTTCGTACTGAGTTTTCTGAGTTCTGCTCTGCAGATCTTTAGCTCATCTTCCAAGTCCTTGAGGTTAACCTCATAATTCCTAAAGATTATTTTCCTTTTGTGTGATGTCCCTCTTCCTCGTTCTTAGTGTGCTTGGTTTATATCCTACTGCACCGTGCCACGTTACATGTTTCCATTCACTGCCACTGAGTCCTACCATGTTCTGCCACATACACTCAGATGTTAGTGCACAAAATAAATTAACAACACATATGCCAGTTGTCATCTTCCCATGTAAGGCCAAGTATGTAATCCTGCAACCGTCACACATCCTTAAGAAGATCATCAACCATGTATCATAGACCAGGGCACCAATTATCACATGCATAAGCTCGTTTTCTAATTTCAAAGGATCAGTTAGAAAAAATCTCATGTTATATTAACATTTATTATACAATATAATTCATATTCACACAGATGCATTACATTATCTATATGTAATTCAAGTTAACACATTCTGTAACACCCTCCCAATCAGCATGCACTATGCTCATGCAACTAGTTACTAACTAACCATGATCTTTGATGCTATAACAAATACGTGCAACCAAGTATTTATTAATCACGTGGCTCCCTAAAAGTTGCACAACATCATACCTCTAATCTCTAGAGGCACTACATCATATATAGGGTCAATAGTAACAACCATGCTATGCAACACAAGCTATCGCAGATCATGCAAGCATTCATCGGCATACATATCTGAATTTAAACGTTAGTTGTCCGCTCCAACAGTCTAGGTCGAGATCTTCTGTCAAACTGATTGCATAATCTCAACCAAACAACTTATAAACCAAGGCCCGTCTAACCTTGCCGCAACGTGCTTCGTGTATTACTTAGCCCTTCGAGCATGGATTCATCCATGATTTGGTTGCGGTGGCTCTGCAACCCGTTGTACCAACATTCCGCCATGGCCACCATGGCTCCCTAAGCATTCATGGTGTTATCCTCTTAAAATAGAAATAATTTTCCTGATTCCACGAGAGTTGCAAAATACGAAAAGGGCTTAAGGAGATCAGCACTCCTTGATGATCTGCAAGCCAAGGTGCGATCCAAGGCTTGCAATGCCTTGACCGGCAACGCAATGGTGCTCATCGAAGACTTCCATGGCTGCTGGAAGTGCGCGGTTGCACTTATCAAAGGTATCAGAGGCATTTGGCTATTGGAAGGGACACACAATCATACCTCCTGGATAAAATGCAACTAGCGAAAGCATATTATATGGCCATAAGCAGCCATATCCTCTTGACATTGAAGACACTGATCACAGCAGGATAAGAGGCCTTCGGAAAAGGTTACAAGTTAACATAGTTAAGAGGGGATTTCATCCTCGGCATCAATGTGATGCCATGTATATTACAAAACAACTTGTATCCAGTATATGTATACAGACCCTGTAAAACAGGCACCTTCGATGTAACCATTATTAATTAACACATTAGGATCTTATGTTATATATTGTCATGGTTTAGTCCTGATCTTTACAGACCTTTATAATGCCTTGAAGGCTTTACTGTTTGTATTATTCATTCTTTCGCATCAAAGATATATTCTTGTGTTTATACACACAGTATTTCAACCAGAAGTATAACATGATCATGTTTATTATATAGGGCATTGCACATTATACCATTTAGAATCATATGAACCTAATGTAATCATAAGCCTTGCTCTGTGACACAAGCTTAGGTTACAAATGCACATGGATTCATTTCATTATGAACACCATTTCAACCCAAAAATGCAATACCAATTCATAGCACACATAAACACCATTTCAATTCCATAAATGTAAGCACATGATTATTGGCATTGTTACTACATAAAACATTTATCTTGAAATGTTTGGGCAACTGAGTTTGGGACTATGAATCTCCACCCTGTTAGTGTCAGTCTTTCCAGCCTTCCTCCAGTGATCAAACATGCTCTTACAAAGTGATTTTGAAGTGTCAAGGTCAAATTTTGTCATTTCAAAGAGTTTTCAAGCAAAATTTGGTCACTAGGCATTAGGTCTAGGGTTTGCTTTCACTCCTTCTAAAGTTGTCCAAATGGCGGTCTATGTCATCATTTAGCTAAGTCTATCATCATTCATAGGGTTGTCATTATCATGTCAGTGTCTAATGAGTCATTTTACGTCTTATCATGCTTCAGTTGTGCCTTGGCAAGTTCATTTCCCTCTCCTAGGGTTTTGAAACCAATTTCTCTTGGATGGTCAAATAAATGGCAAAACTTGTTTCCTGATGTTCATACACCTTCCCCTATCCTTAAAGTACCATATCATACATTTCCCAACACTCATATTCCCCAACATCCTCATTTTTGCACAAACCCTAGTTTCTAGCTACAACCTGGCAGTTTTCTAGGTTTGGCCTGTGATTTGCCCTTTTGGACCCCTTCCCCTCACTCAATCTCTGAGATTCCACTTTCCCCTGCTTCCTAACATCCCTCCCCACTCCCAAAAATTTCCCCAAGAATTTAGAAGCCCCTATCCCCTTCATTTCGCTTCATTTCAACCAAATTCCTTGTTTCACACATCGGGGCAAGTTTCACTCAAATGAT
>APFE031524713.1:0-11842 GCA_000404065.3 Pinus taeda
TGGGATTCAACTGCGTTAAGTAAGTCATTCAAACGTATGACCATTTCCATGAGAGGTAGTCGTAACTGACTAATTTCTCATGATTTTTGAATAGGTCACTTAGCACTCATTGCATCGGGTGATGCTCACAGGGGTGAAGAAGTGGGATTGAAACTAGTGAAATGTGGAGAACGAATCACATAGCATCAATCATCACTTCCGGGGCTTGCACCCGGTAACCAGGACTTCCCAGGAGGTCACCTATCCCAGAACACCTCTGGCTCAAGCGCGCTTAACTGTGGAGTTTTTCTACAATCAAGCCCACTTAGCTTGCTACCCCATTTGCAAAACCTTAGCAAGTATTGTGCCTCATGAACCATTCAAGTTAGAGATCCCTTGACTCTTTTTGAATTTAAGTATGGGGGATTACGCAGTGCATTATATTAGATATCATTTTGGGATTCAACTGCGTTAAGTAAGTCATTCAAACGTATGACCATTTCCATGAGAGGTAGTCGTAACTGACTAATTTCTCATGATTTTTGAATAGTTCACTTAGCACTCATTGCATCGGGTGATGCTCATAGGGGTGAAGAAGTGGGATTGAACTAGTGAAATGTGGAGAACGAATCACATAGCATCAATCATCACTTCCGGTGCTTGCACCCGGTAACCAGGACTTCCCAGGAGGTCACCCATCCCAGAACTCCTCTGGCTCAAGCTCGCTTAACTGTGGAGTTTTTCCACAATCAAGCCCACTTAGCTTGCTACCCATTTGCAAAACCTTAGCAAGTATTGTGCCTCATGAACCATTCAAGTAGAGATCCCTTGACTCTTTTTGAATTTAAGTATGGGGGATTACGCAGTGCATTATATTAGTTTTATCATTTTTGGGATTCAACTGCGTTAAGTAAGTCATTCAAACGTATGACCATTTCAAAAATGAATTTGAGATAATCAAGCAATAGAAATTTTAGTTAGATGAAAGTCTGTAATGTTGAGGGAAATTTGGGAGGAAATTAATAAAGTTATTGATTTTAAGTATGGGGGATTACGCAGTGCATTATATTAGTTTTATCATTTTTTGGGATTCAACTGCGTTAAGTAAGTCATTCAGTTACGACTACCTCTCATGGAAAATGGTCTAACGTGTTGAATGACTTACTTACGCAGTTGAATCCCAAAAATGATAAAACTAATATAATGCACTGCGTAATCCCCCATACTTAAAATGAATAACTTTATTAATTTCCTCCCAAATTTCCCTCAACATTACAGACTTTCATCTAACTAAAATTTCTATTGCTTGATTATCTCAAATTCAATGCCAACTTTCTCATTCCTGTCAAGCGAATTTTCAACAAATTGGTCTTATATTCTCATTTTCCTTCACATTGATTGTAATGACACAAAACATTAAGAAAATGGTATCTAACAGGTTCGATTTTGCTGATTTTCAAAACCAGTCATTAATTTGGTCACAGTTCCCAAACTAGGAGCTTCCAACAACTTTCTTGTTCCTGTCAAACAACAACAAATTGAGCTAATTTTCAACAAATTGGCACCATATTCTCATTTTCCTTCATATTGATCATAAGGACACAAAACATTAAGGAAGTGCATCTAACATGCTTGACTTCATTGATTTTCAAAACCAGTCATAACTATGGTCACAGGTTCCCAAACCGGAAGCTTCTAGCCTGCACATACTCTGATTTTTCATATATTATTCAGAACAAATCCCAAACTTTCGTGATTTAGGTTCAAATTGATCCCAACTTTACTTAATAATTTTCTTAGTTGCCCCTACATGTGATGAATTTTCACATATTCATCATGTTGTATCATATAGATCTTGGCTTTGCTGATTTTGTTTCTATCAAACTGCTCATAATTTTGTCTGAATGTCTCCGCAATCCCCTGTACTTTATCTATGCATGACTCTGCCTATAAGTACTTGACACAAAAGGATTTGTCGCAGTAACCATGTGCAATGGCACCATACAAAAAGTATTTTTACACTACCCTTATCTGAGAACTGAAACTCACCGTGATTATTCCTATAATGATGCACAAGAACTCCAAACTGCTAAGTACACAATGATCAAATTTCTACCATCGAAAATAGTTTCCGGCTTTTCACAATTTTTAACTAGATAGGCATGACCTCCAATTATTATTGAGTGAGAAGACTCTGCCTCTCCATGATATTATTTTTTATTGCTTCTGATGAGCACCCCAGATCTCTCCAAAGTTATAACAAAATTGAGTACATCGTACTTGGATGAAATTAAAATTGATAAATTTATTACAAATCGAATACAAATTTGTTAATCCATTGACAAATGAACCCTATAATTGATTATTTATTTAAAGGATAATTTTTATTTTTTCTTCCTGAATACCCCCGAGTTAGTCCGCCTGAGCAAAATGCATTGTAACCTGGTCGATCCCATTCATAATCCACTTAGCCCTACTCGATTTTTGCAACAGCCTTTTTTGTAACATATACTTCAGATAATTTGAAGAAAAATTGGCCCTATCTTCACAATTTTATGCAAAATAAAGCCTAAACTTAAAAGATTTTCTGCTACATACACCTTCTTTAGATAATGACTTTTGGTAAAATCGGCCCTCTCTTCATAATTTTTGTAAAAACAATTCTTGAATGTAAATATTTTCTGTAGCGAACACCTTGTCTGCACTGATTTTAGTTAAAACCTACCCAATGATCCTATTTTTCCACAACATAGCTCCTAAATTTAAATATACTTTGTTACATGCAGCTCATCTTAGCTGATTTTAGGAAAAATGTGCCCTATCTTCATAATTTTCTACGAAGTAGTCCGCAAATGTAAAAACTTTCTGTATAATACAACTTGTCTAAATACTTTATGTACCATACACCTTCGCTGATATTAGGAAAAATCTTCCTTATCTTAATAATTTTCTGCCAAATGGCCACTCAAGTTAGAGATTTCTGGAAAACGCAGCTTATTTTAGCTGATTTCAGCCAATCACTTCATATCCCTGCGACTATGTTGAACAAGTCCCCTTGGTTGATTTATGGCCAAACAAACCCTACCTTAGACCAACCACTGCCATCATTTAGCTCAACTTCACCGACAGCTCAAAATACAGTCAAACCTGATCGATTATATACCTTTGTCAATTGTGGCTTAAACACACCAACCAAAACAATAAATATCCACATTATTCATAAATCAAATGTAGATATTTCAAGGTTTTGTCAAAATAGTCCCTGCTTTGGTGGAATCCACCCTAAATTGTCCGAAAAAACACAGCTAAACCAGAGATGCAGATTATAGACCCTAACAAAGCCAAAAACAAAGATGCGGGATCATTAGATGCTCACCTTTGTAAGATCTGTAAAAAGCGAATGCATATGTTTGCATAGGTACAAATCTCCAGATCAAGTTCGTCCAAAATCTGAATATGCCCACAATACGTATATATATTTTAGCCAAACCGACATGAAAAAAGTGGAACGCGATATCCGAGCATCCCTCTTATTGAGATCAAAAGAAGAGCTGAACTTTTCCCCGCGCTTTACATAAAGAGTTACAAATTGTTAATACGTATGGTTTTGTTATTAGAATTTGTGCACAATTTTGTAATGGAGAATTATTTATAAAATTAAAATAATATGGCTTTAGAGCTGGGGTTAACTCATTATAGAATTTTTTTATGACCATTTATTTTTATACTTCCTTTCATATGAATTTTAACGTTTATTTTTCTGAATTTTTTTTAAATATAATAAATTGAATTTTTTGATAAATGTTTTTTTTTGTCAATTAGAGCAAGTGGGTTTGTGAAATTAATTGTTTCAATAGGTGATTTACTCTGGACAAACTCACCCAACACTTTCATAAGGCCCCAACCACAAGAAACCCAATTATGTGAAGGCATAAATATACTATAAATATATTGCCTTTTGATAGATGCTTCCGGTCAACATGAACAAGTGGGTTTTTGAAAGCAATGTTTGTAGTATACTTAGAGGGGATAATATGGAGTACAAAGGGAGGTACCCAATGGAATAATAATAGAATGAGGAATAGTAATAAATAAGGTGGTTAACTCGTATCATGTAAGGGACCACAAGTAGTTAACAATAATGTAATAAGCTCATGGTATTAGATAGATGGTATTGAGGGAACCATGGTAATGACCCATGGTATTGTATGTGTGAGGCCTATATAGAAGTTAGAGACTCCACATTGAGAGAGGTGAAGGATTAATGTATGAACAGTCATATGGCTTGTGGAGTGTTCTCCTTCCTTAAGGAGTGAATGTATGGTGTTGCCCTACCTTAAGGGTTTGATCAATAAAGAGAAACATTTCTATATTCAGATCTTCTTATTCTTGGGTTTATCTCTATTATCTTATATTTTCAGTTTAAATCTATAACAAGTGGTATCAGAGCACTTTCTTGGGAAAAGTGGTGATTTCTTTTTTTGCAGGAATTTTTTGGGCAGTGAGTTTGCAGATCAGACCTCTACGTTCTAGTGAAAAATCTGCAAAATCTAATTGCAAATCTGGATTTTTTGTGAAAAAATACCCAAGTTCAAAAAAAAATCGGCCGAATCGGAGTCGAGATGAGGGAGATATCGCTGATTTAAAATCAGCTCTTTTTTCAGATATTTTTTGTGATGGCGGGACAGTTGCAGTGTGGATCTAAAATTCCAGTGCCTAGATCTATATGCTTACCACATGGGAAGATGCAGAATGGTTGTTCCATTTCCGAAAATAGGTCATAATAGGGATTCTGAGCAATATTGACGAAATTGTGGCCATTTCAAATTTTCGCCAAATTCTTTTGTGATGGCAGGCCTAGATCAGAATTTGAGGGACTTGTATAAATTTGATGGCTCTCATCCAACCACATGGCTAGCACAAATGGAGAAATATTTCACATTGAATCACATCATAGATAATGCGACTCAGCTCAGTGTGGGAATCATGTACTTGGACCACGAAAGATGGCAATGGTGGAAGTGTCATCAAAAATGCCATCCAAGGACAACTACTTGGCAGATGTTCGCAAAATCTATTTGTGACCACTTTGACCATAAATCTAATTTTGTGGGTCCTCTTACTAAATTCACACAGACAGGCACACAACCTAGCAAAGATTTTATTTTTACAAGAAAGAAGGAAACCAAGAATCCTAAAGGGTTATTTTCTCCTAGGATCTCCTTATTGCAGGTTCATTGATTGATTCAGAATGAAAAGATCATTGTGTCTATAAATCCTAGTTGCAAGAAAAATCTCATAAATGTCAATTTGGCAAAAAAATTACAAGTGCGAGTAAAACACATTGAAAACACACAGGTTAATGATGAAGATGTGCAAGTTTATAAAGTG
This sequence comes from Pinus taeda, assembly GCA_000404065.3. Lineage (NCBI taxonomy): Eukaryota > Viridiplantae > Streptophyta > Pinopsida > Pinales > Pinaceae > Pinus > Pinus taeda. The sequence goes on from APFE031524713.1 coordinate 5,371, forward strand.
AAGCATTTCTATCGATTTCTATCTATTCAAATCTTGTTATTTCTAGGTTTATTTGCATTGTCTTATATTTTCGGATCAGATCTATAACAAGTGGTTTTAGATCTATAACAAGTGGGTCAGATCTATAACAATCTTTTGGCTAAGTTACTGGAACAGGGTTATCTACTCTACCAAATTCATCTACGACTTTTATTTGGCCCCTGTGAGAATCTAATGTATCATCTCGAGTTACTTACATAAAGGACACAAACTCGTAGGAAAACTTGAGAGTACCCAATAATCTATTTAAGCTTCTTTATCACATTTGCTGCAACAGTTATGGGTAAAGACCATAATATTTCCCCAAAACAATTGAAGTGACATAAAATATTTAGGATTTTCCTTGTCTACTCGTAGTGCAAGACAAAGCTATCGATGGAAGCTCTCTTAATTTAATAGGCCCTTTATATACTACAAAACTGAAGAGCTAGATTATGAGATTCACCCAAGTACCCAGTTGCAACTTGACTAACCACAAAATGGGATACTTAAGATGTTGAAACTAGATGCCTTGGGAGATGTGAAGATATTTAGAAATCCCGACTTTATCCTCCTTTAGTACTAAGGTGCTTGAGTGGTTGTGTTTAAAAAGCATCATGAATAAACATAGTGTCTACCATTCAGGAATAATAGATCTTTGCCTTTTAGAAAAACTTGTTGAATTTGAAGCGAACTCAACATAATGTCCACCATTAAGGACTACCAAATGGTTGCCTAGTAGAAAAACATGTTGAGTTTAAAGAACACTCACAATTGAAACTTAGCTCAGCTCAAAAGAATGAGATATTTTGACTTGAGGGAATTCAAACTCATTTCCCATTAATCTGACTTGAGGGAAATGACTTGGACTAGAAAATACTCATGGGTCAGACTTTGACCTGCTTGCTTGTATAGGTCAAGTTTTTCACAAATTGGCTAATTTGATTCCTGAACCACTCCACTATGGAAAAACATTTAAATAAAGAAAAATCATCCTTCTGAAATTCTTTTCAGGTTTTGTTGCCAACTATCCTCTTAGTGTTTGCCAAGTCCATGTCAAATTCTCACACTTAGGCCTTGCCAAGTTTTGGTTGAATAAAGATAATTGAGGACGAGTTTAGAAATGTAAAGTTGCCAATGCATTTCCATTTTTTCAAAAAATGCTTCAAGTGGACACAAGCAAGCAACAACTTTCAATATTGAATATTAAATAAGCAAATACCCTCACAAACTTAGGCTATGTAGCCATTATAAGGGAAATTTATCCAATCAAAATCACCCAAAAATTGCACCTAACCCAAGGGCATTCAACAACCCACTTGTACAAGGATGACAACACATGAGGGGCAAACATGCCCCCATCAAGGGTGAATATATACTTGGGAATTGGAATATTGTTGAGAAAAACAACACCCTCTCTTTTCCTACCAACCATGCCCTGGAGGTTTATAGAATAACTACAACATGCTACTAATCCATTCTCTTTGTCAGCCTTATTCAAATAGAAAAGTGTCATCATTGGGTGTATAAAGATGTTCTGTAATTCATTACCCTTGCTAGTATTATTCAATAGCAATATTCTTCAATAGAATACTTCCATTGTTAGGTATAGATGGATGGTCATATAGTCTCTCAGAGTATAAACATTATAAGAGCAGATGGTGTGCAACCATTAGTGGCTACACTTGCCTTTTTAATTTGATTGACGTTCCAGTTTTTTTATCAGAGTCGATTGATTAAGGTGTATTACAATATTTGCAGTCAATTGGGTGAAGTTACTATAAGAGTTCAGCCAAAATAGGTTCTTTTAGTAAATGTGTAGCTTGTCTTGAGATTTTGACACAAGAGGATTTTTAAAGAAAAAGTTGGCAAGGGTTGGGACAATGTGTTTTATGTCGATAATCCAAGAAAAATATTATATATTTGCTTATAAACTACCCATATACGAGGATTTTTTTGTCACGGTTGGGTGCTTTAACATGTTGTAAAAATATATAGCAAAGAGAGATTATTGAAGATTTTCTAAAGTTTTTGTATGATATTAAAGAGTTAAATCCCTTTAGGAGACCACCATTCAGTGTTCCTTGGGGCATTTGACTATACTTTAATTCTAGTGTCTCGTGTATATAGAAAAGCTAGTAAATGTTATATTAAGAAAAGGAGGGTTATTATGATTAGTTTCAACTCAACACAAATGTAAACCCACTTTGAACGCACCAAAGGGGATCTGAAAGTAGCATCGAGTGCTCTTGTGCATATGTGGTTAAACAAAAAGGCCCCCTTTCATTTCATGAAGTGTTCCTAGTACAAATCCATGTTAGAGTCAAGGCCCTCAAAAGATGAAGTCTACGTACATTGAATGTATTGTCTATAAATAACCTCTCTAACAACCTCACACAAACATACAATGATGTCATTTACATTTGAGGTGTAAAACACTTGAATTGTGTTACAACTTTAATTGCTCCCCCACAAAAATGTGTCATGCTTCTTTGTGATGATGCTTCAACCCTATTGGAGAACAACCTCACAGTGTAAAAGGAATTTCAACATGATGTAACTTTAATAGTGCCCCATATTCACCCCCTAGCTCACCAGTCATGGCTAATTTAAGGTTATTTCAAGCATTGATGTAGATAATATCATTTTATTTTCTCTTATGTATATTATTCTATATTGACACAATTGAGTTTAGAGGTTAAGGACTTAAGATTTAGGGGATTTAGGTGTTCGTGGTTAAGGGGTTAGCAGTTAAGGTGTTTAGGTGGTGAAAGGTTAGGGGTTTAAAGGGTCACAAGTTAAGACGATAAGGAGTTATGGATTAGGAGTTCGTTAATGGATTATAGGTTAGGGGTTAGTGTCTTAAGATTTAATGAGTCAAGGGGTTTATGGGTTATGAATTGCGAGTGTAGGGGTTGAGGGATTATGGATTGGGGGTTAAGGGGATAGGGAATTTGGTGGTTATGGGTTAAGGGCTTATGTTGTTTTATAATTGGACTCCTAATCCCCTTATCACCATATAGAGGGTCCATTATCAATTGCTCTTGCTACCTTCCCTCTAGGTCCCCTAGACCCTATGAAATTAAGTCTTAAGCCCCCTTCTCATTCTCTAAGGCTAGGATTACAAATCTTAGTAAACCATGCTTTTACCTCTGATTTCTAGCATCCATGCTATCCTTGTGTCCCCTTGCATCGTTCAGTACACCATAACATACCCCCCCACAACCTTTTTTGCCATGCTATTCCACTTTCCCTAATGTTATGAACCCCCAAATTTGATCCCAATGCCCCTACAACTACACCCCTAGGCCCCCTTCGCTAAGGGATTAAACACATTAGGGGTTATGGGTTGTCATAAGGGAGCCCCTAATCCCCTTATCACAACTAGAAATAGGCTCATGAACACCATCAATATCTATTGGAGGTGTTGTGATGAAAGAAATAATGAATACAAAAGTTGTCATCAATAGGATAGGGATCATCAAGATGTTAAACCATCTAATGTAAATATGGTTTTCAATGCTAGAGATCTAGTCACATAAAATACCACATAAATTTGTGCTTTGGGACAACCCTAGGATTCAATAATTAATCCAAACTGAGAGGATTCATCGCTGAGGTGTGCTAAGGAGGGAGTGACAAGGTATGGTATGCAGTGCCAAGGCATGCTAGAGTGCTAGGGAAGCATACTAAGATGTGCCAAGTGCCAAGGTGTGCCAATGCGTGCTAAGGAGTCTTAGGGAGTGCTAGGGAAATTAGGGAAAACACAGTCAAAATGCATGGAAATGAATGAATAAGAGTGTGTGATAGGGAGTGTTAGCGAGTTCCAAGTGTGATAAGGAGAGAGTGACATGGTATGCTAGGTTGCGCTAAGTCATGCTAGATTGCTAGGGTCACATGCAACCAAGATGTGCCAGGTGTCAGGGTGTATCAACATGTGCTAGGAAGTGTGAGGGAAACACAACAGAGCACTAGGTCAAATGAATGCATGCAAATGAACAAATAGTTTGTGACAGGAAGTGTTAGTGAGATACAAGTGTGTTGAGGGAGTAACAAGGTATGGTAGGTAGTGCTAAGGCATGCTAGAGCCAAGGCAACATGACAAGATGTGCCAGGTGCTTGGGTGTGCCAATGCATGCCAGAGAGTGTTATGGAGTGCCAAGGAAACAAAAGGGATCACTAATTTCAAATTCATGGAAATGAAAGAATAAAAGTGTGACAAGGAGTGTTAGTGAGTTCTAGGTGTGGTAAGGAGGGAGTGGCAAGATATGTTAGGTAGTTCCAAAGGAAACATGCTAAGATGTGTTAGTTTCCAGGGTGTGCCAGTGCGTGCTAGAAAATGTTAGGTAGTGCCACATACACATAAGGGAGGACTAGTTCGAAATGCATGGAAATGAAGAGATAAGAGTGTGTGATAGGAGTGTTAACGAGTTCCAAGTGTTCTAAGGAGGGAGTGACAATATTATATGCTAGGCAACGCCAAGGCATGCTAGAGTGCCAGGGCATGTCAAGGAGTGTTAGGGTGTGCTAGAGAGTGAAAATCATGCCAAGAAATGTAGGGGATGCTAACGTGCACCACATAGGGCTCAGGGATTGTTAGACGTGCCAAGTGCTATGGCATGTCAAGATGTAAACTGTGTTGCTTAGTTCTTTTATGGCCATGGTTGGATGTGAGCCTTGACTTGGTAACTTGTTAAGTGGGATGAGTTGAGATTGGACACGAGTGGCCTAATATGTGTTATAGGCAGTTTTTAGGTGAACATGAGATGGTATAGTTGTAGTAATTATAACTTGGTTAAGTTGTTGTAGTTGAGGTAGGAATTGGTTGGGTTCAAAAGTCTAAAAAAAGTAAGGGTAGTTGTGAGGGCATGATAGCTAAGGAGTTCCACGGCATGCCAAGGAATGAAAAGGTGTGCTAACACATGGAAAACAACGCCAATGGATGTTGAGGAGTGTTAGGGAGTGTTAGGGGAACACAAGGGAGAACTAGATCAAAATGCTTGGAAATGAACGAATAAGAGTGTGTGCTAAGGAGTGCCAGTGAATTCCAGGTCTCCCAAGGATGAAGTGTTTTAGGAGAAGTTCAAAATAGGACTTGCAGGAGGCAATCCTATGTTTGTGATAAGGTGTGGACAAAGCAATTTTAGAGAAAGGGAGACTTTGGGTTGGGCACAATATTGCCTTTCTAATGAATTTGCTGGGTTCCCAAGTTGCAAAAAAAGTAAGGCTATATATGAGGGCATGGCAACTAGCAAGTGCCAAGGTGTTCTAGGGAATGTATGGTTCCCAAGTCAAGGAAAATTGTAATGTTAGCTGTGAGGGCATGACTGCCAAGGTGTGTTAGGGAATGCTAGGGCATGCTAACATGTGCCAGATAGTACGAAGGCATGTCAAACAAGCTAAGATGTGCCAAGTGTTAAGGCATGCCAAGATGTGCAAGGGTGTGAAAATGCATGTCAAGGACTGTCAAGGCAAAAAAAGGGAGTAACAAGTTAAACTAAAATGAAATGAACGCATAATAGGGTTAATAGGTCATCAATTTACCTTTTCCATGAGGGGCATGCTAGGCACACCAACACTAGGTTCCAGTGGGTGCCATGCCAAGTGTCAGTGCATTCTCAGTGCCAAATCTTCCTCCTTTGCTTCTCATCTACTTTCCAATAATTGATCTCAAATAAATTTAATATTAAGCCATGCCAAATCATACCAAATCATCCCAATGCATGTCAAACATGCTAAGACTTTCCAAGTGCCAACACGTGCCAAGTGCCAATGTGTGTCAAGGAGTGTGATGCATGCTATGAAGTGGCAGAGCATGTCGAAGAGTGCTAGGGTGTGCTAGAGAGTGCCAATGCATGCAAAGGAGTGTTAGGGAGTACTAGGACAACACAAGGGAGCACTAGGTCAAAATGCATGGAAGTGAATGAATATGAGGGTGTGTCATCGAGTCTCAATGATTGCTAGCTGTCATGCCAAGGAGGGAGTAACAAGATATGCTAAGCACTGGTAAGGCATGCTACGAAATGTCAAGTCATGTTAAGAAGTGCTAGAGTGTTCTAAGTAGTTCTAGGGTGTGCTAACATGTGACAAATAGTGCTAAGACGTGCCAGGTGCTAAGACATGCTAGGTCGATGTGCAAGGTGCAGAGTATGCCAATATGCATCAAGGAGTTTCAAGGCAATAAAAAGAATAACCAAGCTAAAATGCATGGAAATGAACACATAAGATGGTTAATAAGTCAAGACTTTATCTTTTTCAAAAGGGGAATGCTAAGCACACTAATAATATGCTCCAATACATGCCAAGTGCCAATGTGTGCCAAGTGCTAATATATTCCAATGGAATACTATGCCAAGGTGTTCTAGGGCATGTTAAGGACTACAAGGCATGCCAACACATGCTAGGGTAGTGATATGTTATGCTAGGGCATGCCAACATGTGCTTAGGCATCCTA
>APFE031524719.1:0-26295 GCA_000404065.3 Pinus taeda
GCACACATACCAGGCAGCTCTTCAGCAAAATCAGAACAGTAGCAAGAACAAGCAGAAAAAGCTGATTTTTTGCTGAAAACTGAGAAGTTTCCAGGTGGTCCGTTGGGCTGAAAACGGATAAGTTTGCTTGCTGAAAAAAATTATTTTGCTTTAATTTTTTGCTGAAATTTTCTTGCTGTAAAAAGACATTTTTCAGAAATAAAGAAGAGCTCTCAAACTGGTTTTCCCCAAGAGTTGTAGGGGGTTTTTCCAGGGTCACGTTGACCAAAAATATCAGTGTTTTAATGTGTTTTAATTCTTGTTTATTACTGCTGATTTTTATTTCTGCAATTTCCAGCATTCTATAAAATTTCCAGAATTTGTGTTTTCAGCAAATTTATTTTTTTTAGCTTGTTGAATGTATGGTTATGGGAAAGGGCATTTAACTACATGGGAGAAATAAGGAGAAACTGAAAACCGGGGTGGGAAAACAGAAACTTTTTACTTATGGAATTATTATCAAGCCAACCCGCAACTTATGTAGGCTCAAGAAGCCAAAATGTCATGTCTATTCAACCTATACGTTTTTGGTATAAATAGAAGAGGATTTGATGTCATTTGGAACACACCTCATGAGTAGTCTCCTCCTCTCCACGTCCAGGTTTTTGGTGAAGGAGAGAGACACCATGAGTGATACGCTGGTCTTCAAGTGATGCCCTATCTACTGTACGTTACCCTAGCCATAGGGATCTGGCCGTAGTAAACGAGGCCTCATACGCAGCCAAAGGAAAGGCCCGCATTAAGGAGACTCTAATACGCTGAAATGCCCAACAATATATGCACAGGAGCGAAACCTTATGCAATTAGACATCCACGCAGTATACACTATCATGAAGACAATGTACGCACAGTTTTGGAAAACCTATACGCTGAGCAGGCAATGTAGATATCTACGTTGTTCTTAATGTAGGGTTGAAAGATTCATACGTAGTCATGGTGACATTTACTATGTTGTTCATATACGCTATTCATATGACACTTATACGCAGAGCACAGGCTCATGATAATGAAGCCGAGTAAGTAACAAAGTTGTTGTCAAGATAAAGGAATCTGCAGTAGTGTATGGTGTAGTCATGGCACACAGAAATCACTAACACTCTCGACGTGTGCGGATCTGGCAGCGTAGATCATATGAAGTAATCCGTAGTAGGGTATGGTACAGTCATGGCACGCAACAATTGTTGACACTCACGATGTATGTGGATCTGGTAGCATAGATCTGGGCATAGAGACTCCAGTCATGCAGTTTCATGAAGACTTATTCATGGAGACAGTTAGCAGTATATGGAGACTCTACACGATGCAGGTCATGGAGACATCAAAGCACTGTCATGGATATACACAGTCATGGAAATATCCATACGCTGTCATGGAGACATAACAGTCTCAGGCATACTTGTGAAGACAAGAGTCTGTGACACTCTTTGTCTCGGCCTACAAACATAGTCCCGTCATAACCATGATGAGAAGGATTCCAGTAATCCCACAGAAATGCACGGCATAGTGATCTCAGTCATAATAAAGGATGGTTAGAATGAACGATCTAATATCATGATGATACACATCTGTAAGGGCAGCAGCATAATGATGATGCACATCTGCAAGGGCAACAACATGATGATGGATAAGATCATGGACATGGGCAGCATGATGATAATCATGATTAGTACAGAATGGTGCAGTATGCAATGGTGCAGCAAGAGGATCAGATGCAGCACGATGATTGGTGAAGGAGTCACCTTGGAGAATCAATTGAAGCAGAATGTTTTCAACTGCTCTCATCGTTATACGAAATGATCTATGCTAGATCTAGATAAGTCAAAGTGTTGACTTCTGTTGTAAATGTACTATCTCTCTCTCTCTCTTTCTTTGTTGAAATTTGAAGAACATAAAAGAAGAATTGATCAAGGGTTTCCCCACATTGTGGGGTTTGTCCCTGGCTGGCGCCACATCTTGTGTCCTCTTGTCCTGGCTTGTCTTCTGCGATTTATATTTATGTTCTATCCACAGTTTATCTTTAATGTTGATGTGATTGCTAACTATGAAAATTTAAATAAATTGCTCTAGCATAGAACATACCTAAAACTAAAATTTATTCTATCCAAATTTGAAATAATCTCTCCATTAAGCCCCATATACTTGATTCTACTTTTCCATTCCCCTATTTTTTATTGTTTGTGGTAGTATTTTTATCTTTGAATTTCAACCATTGACTTCTTGATTTTAGTCTCTAGATGTCCTCTTCTTCCTTTAATTTCCTATGCAATTTTTCAAAGGATTTTATCTCTTTAGCAAGAAAATCCTTAGTGACCAAAGCCTATTCCATTTCCAAAATCATTCCCTCCATATTAGATTTGATCTGCCCCACTTTCCTTTTCTAAGATTTTGACCTTTCCTTCGCCCACTTTTTAATTTCCTCTCTTAAGCCCTTGATTTTATACTCTCATATGAAGATAAGAGAACCAATAACCCACCTTGACATTACTTAATGCACTAATGGCTTAAAATATTTATCATCCATAAATAGAGGGTTAAAACAAAATGGGATGGGACCCTTTTAATCTTCCAACTCTAAAAGAGGTTTGACCATATGATGGTGGGAACCACCCTAGGCCAAGTGAAATGAAGAGGGAGAAATTTTTTGAACCAAATATCACTCCCTACTAGGAATCAATCAAATCTTATAGCATTGTTTCCAAGGCCAACCCTTTTGTTGCTCCAAGTAAATTTTGAGAGTTTAGACTTGATATCCACCAAGTCCAATTTGGAAATCAAATCCTCCATATTTTCTTGAAACTGATTTCTTACAATATTGCCACTTTTCTTCTCCACTAGTTGTTGGAAATAATACTGAGAGGGGGGGTGAATCAGTATTAGCAAATCAATAATTTTTCATTTCCATAATCAGATTCATATACGCTACTTCGGTTAAGGGAACTCGCGTGTACACGCAACTGTCTTTAATGCAACTAGCGTATATCCAGCAAACTTATGATTCAGTTAATTCATCACATGAGGATCTTTAATTAGTGAATCAGAAAAACATTAACCATGTGCAGTAAAAACAGAACAGATCATCACACATAAGAAACACACATGAACACCAAGATTTAAGGTGAAAACCCAATGTGGGTGAAAACCACCCGTTGTTTTCGTCTCTGTCTTCTTTTAATAATAAGAAAATATGCTTACAACATTGTACTGGTGCAGACTCATACCAGTACGTAGGCTTCTACCTGTAGAAGGCTACAACCTTCTCTTGTTCTCCAGCTTCTACTGAAAGGGAGCTACAACCCCCCTAGCTCTTATACTAACCGATATGTTTACTAGTATGTAGGCGCCGACCTACAGAAAGCTATAACCTTCTCTCTTCCTCCAGGGACCACGTTTCATAAATTTTCAGACTGGATGCTCCTACTACACAACAATACACATGAAAGCCTCGTTTCATCCAATTTTCATACTAGACCCATCAACAACATTGAATCTCAAAATCAATCACCACTACAATGCAACTATCAAATATATATGCATCAACCAATCACTGAAACTCAATCATTACTTTCTAAATCAACCAAACATAATCAATCACTGACAACCTCTGAACCTCTGACACAACTGAATCAACCATTCATTCATACTTAATCAACTTCAACAAATCTAATGGAACAGATAGTTCACTGGAACCAGTACACATATCTGAACCCAGAATACTGCATCATCATTCAGAACCAGCTGTGACCTCAAAAACATGCATCAGAGTGTATACGCAACTTGGAACAGCCGAACCAGCGTGTATACGCAACTTCATAAAAGCGAACTAGCGTATAGATCTGCAAATACTTACTTAAAACTTCGCTGCACTTCCCGATTTCAGACATACCTAGATCATCACAAATAAAGGATAATACATGTGTTAGCAACTAGATCTACCCCAACAGATCACATAATGATAAGTCATTATGATCCTGATCCATTATTAGATCACATCCATCATCACTGAAGCAAATCACAATCATTCAATCTGAACACTATTACCAGAATGCAGTCACCAGAACATAAATCAAAACCCAAAACTCTGCATCAACAACCAGAACCAATTGTAACTTCAAACATCATAGTTCACAAGGTATACGCTATTTCGATGTGTCGAACCTGCGTGTATACACACTTTTACCAAAGTCAACCAGTGTATAAATCTGAAAATATTCATTCATAATTTTGCAGGTATTCCAGACTTCAGTAATACCCAAATCACAATATTTACAGAATGACACATGCATCAGTATACAAATCTAGAATAAACATGATCAAACCATATAAAGATAATTCATTCCAAGCCTTAAGATCCCGATCCATCATTAGATCTTTTCCTCCATCAACTACTAAGGTTCCCCCTTGGCTCAGATCAAGTAGAGCATCATAAACCCATAACCTGCATACTGGATCTCACACTTTGTCAAATATTCGATGCTTATCTTCCTTGGCCTAATGATCTTCTCCTCCTTATATAGTTTTAGGTCTTTCTCAATACCATGGACCAAAACCACTTAGGACCAATACCTTGGATCAAATACCTAGGGTCATTACCTCGGATCAAAATACCTTGGACCAATACCATGGATCAGAATACCTTGGACCAATACCATGGATCAGAATACCATGGACCAAATACCTTGGACAAAAACTTATTTTTCCAACATGTACGTGCTTTCCCTCTTGTGAAAGTTCGTGTGTACGTTATACACTCCTTTTGTTCTGTTAACCCACGTGTATACACTCCTTGGTCAATGGTGAACCTGCATATACCTCTCTTTCTTCATTCTATGAAGATTGATCTGTACTTCTTTGTTGTTTACCTGCTATACTGTGATCTTTCATCCGAGTGAGTTTCCTTCTGAACTGATTCCTTGAAGTTGCCCTGCATTTCATCACATCTATAAATACCACTGCCATGCATTCTGTCACATCTGATATCTCTTCTGTAGATTCATCTAGTTACCATGTACAAGTGAGTTGTTCTGCTATAAGTGGGTTTCCATCAAGTACAACACATGCATCATAATGCCAACAATCTCCCCCTTTGGACTTGATGGCAACAACAACACCAATTCACTCTCCCCCCTTGACATCAAGGGAAAAGGGTGGACCAAGATATTCTCCCCCTTTGATATCAAGAGAAAAGGACAGACCAAAATGAAGACTTTCATATCAGAATACCTGAGTATTAATCATGCTCCCCCTAGGCACATGCTGAATTCTCTGATTGAACTCCCCCTTTGTTCATGCTGAGATGTACTGTATCATCCATGCTCCCCCTGAGCACATGCAGAGTCTGCAAATATTTTCAAGAAAAATAACATGACTCTATAACTCAACTATGTGAGTTTGACCTTCCTATCACCAATGACTCCCTTCCTATCACCAATGACTCATACATACATCCATTCTCCCAACCAAGTGTGGATATACCAAACTTGACTCATCCACCCAACTAAGTGGGGATATACCAATTGTTTATACATAACTGAAATATAGAAATTATTACATCATCCTTCCCATGCATAGTGGGTTACAAATTACATCATATGACCAAAAGGGACTCATCAAAAGACTACACAGACAGAGACAAATTATTACATCATGGGTCTTGATATGACCTTTACATTGAATGATACCTTTACATTGAATGATATACATGACATTATAACAGAGACCAAATATCTAAACAAGACCATGATAGTCATTAGCAACTATCATACACCATGTATGATATGCTCCATAAGCATATGTCAACAGCATTCAGACCAACAACCTATATATGTCCATCATTAGTTCCCAAGATATGACAGTGTAATATCATCAACCTGTTACAAAGTATGTCTGCATATAGATATCAATTCATCCTCTTGATCTCATCAAGATCAACTTGTTTCATTTCCTTAGTAGAAAGATCCTTTTCATAACCTTCCATGAATCAAATCAGCATATGTCATATCTCCAAGAAGTAGCACATCATCATATGTATGTGAAAACACCATAGTCATCATCTATGATCATAACATCATCATCAAGAACTGCATGATCATTCCACAAGAACCTTCAATATATCAATCATGTATCATCACTAGGGAACATCCCACATTTGATAAGTATCAACCATGATAACCATATGTGAGTATCAACCTATTATCATAAGGTAAGAAATCATCATCATTATGTGGTTAAGTAAGCCATGTCTTTGAATATTCATGTCTTCAAATAGTGATGTCTTCATGCGACCTGAAATAACACCATTCTCTTGGCCAACCAACAATATGAAACTTAAGTAATCATCCATGTATCCATCATGTTGTATATCCATCAAGCAAATCATGAACTCGTGGTCATTTGTCAATATTTCTTGATATCATCAACAGCAACACTCCTCATCCATGTGAGAGCCAAGAACTATAGGAATCATGCATCATAACTACACCATATGAACTTTATGCATCTTTTAAGGCATGATGACAGCAACATAAAGGAAATGAGTGGCTCATCATCAAATAATGAAGTTGTGTACTCAAGCTTTGTACTTCTCCTTGTCCTTATGAAGATCACCATGTAAGAAACATATATGTACTGTATACATCATCAAAAAGTCATCCACAATCATCCATAAATCTGATCTGAATAACAACTATGCAACCCCAATCAATACAAGTATCATCTGAGATTTCATCATGGGAAACTTATAACCGTCACATAGCAAGATGTATCAATTTAAACACTTTAGCCACATAAGCATCATCATCATTGAAAATACTTCTAAACATAATGCCAACAATGCTTTGTTAGAAGCATAGCATGTTCTCCCCCTGAACCTGTTCCACCTGTTCACTATCAAATATGATCATTGCACATATCAATAAGAAGTATCAAGGCATCATCATCAATGAGATATACATCAAGTTATCAACAACTTGTTAGGATCAAGACACTTCTACAGATTGTAGTCATCTACGACATAAAATATAACTCATAATTGTATGAATCATATCACATCAGTTTTTCTAAGAATGTCCCGCAACATTTTTCTACAAACTACATATACGCGACTGTGCGGCTTAGAACTCGCGTATATACGCGACTTGTCTTCATGAAACTTGCGTATGAGATTTAGAACATTGAAGTTTCATACTTTCAGCTTCCTTTGAGTCTGTCATGTCTGTACACTGTGCTATGCCACATTTTTCTGACTGTACTTCCTTCTTCTTCCATATCTTCGAGTGTGATGATGTTTTGTCCTTTTGGTATGGTGCCTGAAATTTTCTCATGCATTCCTTTGCTATATGTCCAAACTTTTTACATGCATAACATCTTACATGTTTCATATTTCTTCTATAGCAGTTAATGGCTTCATGACCAAACATATTACAAAAAAAACAATATCCCTTAAAGTACCTATAAGTTGATGATGTTTCTGTGTGATGGTCTTGAACCATTCTACTTCCGCATATTGCTACAACATGTCCAATATTATGACATATAAAACATTCAACCTTATTCATCTGAGGAAATAACCGACTGTCTCTTCCACATTTAGGAGTAAAAGAATTTCTTTGAAGAATTTCTTTCCTTGGTTGTTGATGGGGTTGACCTCTGATCTTCTTGTTGAACATTTCAGGTTTTACATTAGAGTTCTTTACCTTAGCTTGTGAGCTAAATTCACCTTCAACAGATTCATGGAAACCAAGACCATATTTGATGGCAGGAGACCTTTGACTACTAAGAATATCATCCAAAATCTTAGTACTATCTTGAAATCGTAAGAGCTTATCGTTTTCTTCTAATTTACCTTTTAGTATATTTACCTCAACCTGATATTGCTCTTCCTTTTCAAGATACTGCTTCTTCATGATTTCTTCAGTTTTTCTTCCTTCTTCCATTTGTTGCCTTAATTCAAGAACTTTGTTTTCTTGTTTTTTAAGACCTTGGAGTATTTCTTCATTCTGCTTATTTGAGTTTTCAAGATCTTCTTTTAGAGAGAGGATCTTAGCTTCGAGACTTTCATAGTAACTGGATCTATCTTTGAGTTTCTTTATTGTTGTGCTCCTTTCATTTACTTCAATTCTTAATGATGTCACTTCATCCTATAGCTTTTGACATTGATATTCCTTTTCCTTGAATTGTTTCCTTACCTTGTTCCCTTCTTCTAGTTGAGCTTTTAGTTTGGTAGCTTCTTCTTTGAAAGCACACTCCCTTTTGGCCAATAGATCTTGTTGATCTCTGATTTTTTCTTTGAGCCTTTTAACGTCTGCCTCTATTTGATAACTTTCTTTCTCACCCATAAGAGAAAATTCAATTTTTTCGCTATCACTTTCATCATCTTCGAATGGACAGAGAAATGCATCACCAGAGGATAACAAATTCATACCTGATAGTTCTTTTGCTTGTTCATCTTCATTCTGAGGTGATTCTGAATCTGAAGAGTTGCTTCCACATAATCCCCAACCAACTCTCCCACTATCATAGTTCTTTTGAGATGTCTTTTTCTTCTGAGACACTTTCTTCTTTAGCTTCTTTCCCATTGTTCTACAAATCTCCTTCAAGCGATCAAGATTCTACCAAAGGACCTGCTCTGATACCAATTGTTGGAAATAATATTGAGAGGGGGGGTGAATCAGTATTTACAAATCAATAATTTTTCATTTCCATAATCATATTCATATATGCTACTTCGGTTAAGGGAACTCGCGTGTACACACAACTGTGTTTAATGCAACTAGCGTATATCCAACAAACTTATGTTTCAGTTAATTCATCACATGAGGATCTTTAATCAGTACATCAGAAAAACAGTAACCATGTGCAGTAAAAACATAACAGATCATCACACATAAGAAACACACATGAACACCAAGATTTAAGGTGGAAACCTAATGTGGGTGAAAACCACCTGCGGTTGTTGTCTCTGTCTTCTTTTAATAATAAGAAAATATATTTATAACATTGTACTGGTGTAGACTCATACCGGTACGCAAGATTCTACCTACAAAAGGCTACAACCTTCTCTCTTTCTCCAGCTTCTACTGGAAGGGAGCTACAACCCCCTAGCTCTTGTACTAGCCGATAAGTTTACTAGTACGTAGGCACCGACCTATAGAAAGCTACAACCTTCTCTCTTCCTCCAGGGACCACGTTTCATAAATTTTCAGACTGGATGTTCCTAGTACACAACAATACACATGAAGGCCTCACTTCATCCAATTTTCATATTGGACCCATCAACAACATTGAAGCTCAAAATCAATCACCACTGCAATACAACTATCAAATATATCTGCATCAACCAATCAATGAAACTCAATCATTACTTTCTAAATCAACCAGACACAATCAATCAGTGACAACCTTTGAACCTCTAACACAACTGAATCAACCATTCATTCATACTTAATCAACTTCAACAAATCTAATGGAAAAGATAGATCACAGTAACCAGTACACAGATCTGAACCAGCTGTGACCTCAAAAACATGCATCATAGTGTACACGCAACTTGGAACATCCGAACCAGCATGTATACGCAACATCATCAAAGTGAACCAACATATAGATATACAAATACTTACTTAAAACTTCATTGCACTTCCCGACTTTAGACATACCCAGATCATCACATATAAAGGATAATACATGTGTTAGCAACCAGATCTAGCCCATCAGATCACATAATGATAAGTCATTATGATCTTGATCCATTATTAGATCACATCCATCATCACTGAAGCAAATCACAATCATTCAATCTGAACACTGTTACCATAATGCAGTCACCAGAACATAAAGCAAAACCCAGAACTCTGCATCAACAACCAGAACCAATTGTAACTTCAAACATCATAGTTCACAAGGTATACGCTATTTCGATGTGTCGAACCTGCGTGTTTACGCGCTTTTACCAAAGTCAACCAGCGTATACATCTGTAAATATTCGTTCATAATTTTGCAGCTATTCCAGACTTCAGTAATACCCATATCATAATATTTACAGAACGACACATGCATTAGTATACATATCTAGAATAAACATGATCAAACCATATAAAGATAATTCATTCCAAGCCTTAAGATCCCGATCCATCATTAGATCTTGTCCTCCATAAATCGCTAAGGTTCCTCCTTCGCTCATATCAAGCAAAGCATCATAAACCCATAACCTGCATACTGGATCTCACACTTTGTCAAATATTCGATGCTTATCTTCCTTGGCCTAATAATCTTCTCCTCCTTATATAGTTTTAGGTCTTTCTCAATACCATGGACCAATACCTTGGATCAAATACCTAGGATCATTACCTCAGATCGGAATACCTTGGACCAATACCATGGATCAGAATACCATGGACCAAAACTTATTTTTCCAACATGTACGTGCTTTCCCTCTTGTGAAAGTGTGTGTGTACATTATACGCTCCTTTTGTTCTGTTAACCCGCATGTATACGCTCCTTAGTCAATGATGAACCTGCGTATACCTCTCTTTCTTCATTCTGTGAAGATTGATCTGTACTTATTTGTTGTTTACCTGCTATACTATGATCTTTCATCTGAGTGAGTTGCCTTCTAAACTAATTCCTTGAATTTTCCCTGCATTTCATCACATCTATAAATACTACTGCCATGCATTCTGTCACATCTGATATCTCTTCTGTAGATTCATCTAGTTACCATGTACAAGTGAGTTGTTCTGCTACAAGTGCGTTGCCATCAAGTACAACACATGCATCATAATGCCAACACTAGTGAATTGTAACATTAAATTCCCATCCTAAAATGTATTTGGAATTGAGAAGAGTTTCCCTTTGTCCTGACAAAGAATTCCAACATTATACCTTGTCATGATACATATTTGGCCTGTAAATGTTTACTATGTTACAAATTTTCCCATATGGGAGATGAATTGATTTGGATTGGATCATTATATTGTTTTTCATCCATCTTGATGTATTTGGAATGGAAAAAGTGGAGGAATCAGCTCATGGGACAGTTTTTACCAATGGGACCCAATTTGGGAAAACAAGGTCTAAAACTTCCCAGGGGCGTTTTGAGGCATTAAATGACATTTTTTTGGGGTAAAATTTTACTATTTAGGTGAATCACATTTTCATGTTCTACACATAGAGATATTTGCAACAGCGTAAGAAGTACGTCAATCGAAATTTGTATGCAAAAGTTATGCCACTCCAAAGTTGACCTTCTTGTTTTCACACCTATAATTCGGGAGGATGTTGTGTCAACCCCCATTATTCATGGAAAAGGGGCTAGCCATGTTTTTTTTAAGTAAAATACTCTATAAGAGTTTATATCGTAACTAGTTAAGAGTTGATGTAGACAAAATCAACCACTAGTAGGCTATTAGGTTGTTTTATAACCTGGCCACTAGGAGGAAGAGGCATTCCATCCTTTCAAGAGCATTTTGTTCCACAGTTGAGCAAAGATATCTAGGAGAGATAGGAGGTAGAGCACACAGAGAATATTTGTGCATTGTAGCAACCCACAAGCCACATGCATTACTTCTTTGTACCTGCAGCCATATTTCCAGATAGAGAAAGAGAGTGAAGCAGCCTCACCTTCCAGTTGGGTTTTCTCCCGAAAGGGTTTCGAAGAGAGCATATCTTGTTTCTTATGCGTCCGTGTGTGATTATATTTTTGTTCTCTACTTTTCTGCATAATTTCCATTTGCATGCATGCACTAATTACAATTAAATCTACAAATCTAGAATTTTAATAAAACTATAATATTGTAAAAAATCAGTATTTTAATATATTATTATTAAATATGTTGTGATGAAATATCCAATGGAATATCCACAGCAGTTTACAGATCATTTGGTATTAGACAAATTTTATTTGGGTATTTTGTGGAGATTGCAAGGATCTAGATTGGCAGGGTTGAAAATCGAAAATCCTAATCATGGTCGAAAAATCTATAAATGAACCTCGTGATGCTGCAGAGGTGAGGTTTACGCAATTGGAACAACAAATGGCGGATATCAAATGCAATGTAAACCTCTTCATGGCAGCCTTGAATAGAAAGTTGGGGATATTTGGAGTAGATAGGAGTAGGAATGTAGAGGACAAATCAAAACGAGGATCAGAAGATCGAGGAGAAATGGAGAACCAGTCAAAGAAAGAATTTGGAAAAGATTAATCTGGTTCGAGTGTCATGAACCAATCCCTATTTAAAATGGAAGCAAAATTCAACATAAATTTGTACCATGGAAAAATCAACGCTCTGAATTTGAACCACTGGTTGCAGTAACTGGAATTTTATTTCAGCATCAATCAGATTGAGGAAGGGAAAAATATCTCATTCGCGCGGCTAAAATTAGAGGGCCATGCACTGACTTGGTGGGAGGGCCACATGAAACCCCGAGGTTGGAGGGAGAACCTCCAGTGATGAAGTGGAAATATTTCAAAAACCTCATTAAGTCACAATTTTATCCCATTGGGTACGTGGAGGACTAGTGGATCTAGTGGCATTACTTCAGGAAAAAATCAGGCCAAAGCATGTAGGAGTACACCACAGAATTCAGAAATATGGCGATAATTTTGGGTATCTCTCCAAAGAACGTAGATGTACTCCTCAAGTATTTGGGGGGTCTACACTGCCATTTGTGTGAGCAAGTGATGTTGTTCAAGCCCAAATTGGTGGACGAGGCTTGTGTACAGGCACAGTACCTAGGGAACATAGACCTGAAGAGAACACAATCAAGTGGATCAAAGCAGAAGGAACAACATGATGCTTCTAAGGAGGGGAAGTAGAAGAAAAAAGGGGGAAATGATAAGAAGACGGCAACCACAACACACCAGTGCAAAAATCCTAGCAACCACTGCAACATCGATGGCCATATAGAGGAAAAATGTTGGAAGTTGCATCCAGAGTTAAACTCGAAGAAAAAGAAGAAGGATAATAAGAAGAAGAATCTCATGGCCATTGATTCGAGCAACCAAGTTGAAAGCAACTCAGACGTGGATGAGAATATCGTATGTACGTCGGTGTAGAAGGAAGTACATCTGAGTAGCCTTCAATAAACAGGAAGATAAAGAATTGACCAAACTCTTCCATATAAAGATACAGGTCAAGAAGACAAATATTCATGCTTTGTTTGACTCAGGATCACAAGAGAATCTCATTACAGCAGAGCTAGTCAAGAAGTTGGGGTTGGAAGCTTGTGATCATCCAAACCCATATCCACTGGGATGGGTAAATAACGATGCAAAGATGAAGGTAACAAAACAGTGTAAAATTAGATTTTCTATCAGTGTTGATTTTATAGATGAAGTAGATCTAGATGTGGTTCCCCTTAATGTATGTGGAGTCATGTTTGGGAGACTTCCATACATGTACATGCGTGATGAAATATTCATGAGGAGAGCCAACCAATACCAGCTCATCAAGGATGGAAGATCATTTATCATCAATGCACACAAAGGTAAGTCAAAAATTTCACTCGTAAGTTCCAACCAAGCCAAGAACTTGATCAGTTCCAGCAATAAGTATGTTTTATTGTTTTTAAGAGAAAGTCAGTATGTAGAGGGGTTAATAAGAGGCAATGCATACCTAGAGGGGTGTACGAAGAAACAAAAACAATAATTAGAGGAGTTGTTGCAGGCATACAAGGATGTGTTCTGAGAACCTAAAGGGTTACTGCCTAAGAGAGAAGTGGAGCATGAGATCTAGCTATTGTCAACTCCCCATTGCCAAATATAGGTTTGTGTAGGCAGTCTGTTATAGAAGCGAATGAGGTGAAGAAACGATTGCAGCAACTACCGGAACAGGGTGTCATTCAACCGAGTACATCACCATTTGGGTCACCCATCATCATTGTGCAGAAGAAGAATGAGACTTGGCAGATGTTATAGATTACAGGGTGTTAAATAAAATCACGCTCAAGAATAAATACCCCTTGCACAGGATAGATGATTTGTTGGATTAGTTGCAGAAAGAAAAATACTTCACCAAACTAGACTTGAAGTCTGGATATCACTAGGTTTTATTCAAAGAAGAAGATACCTAGAAGACCGCCTTAAAAACCAAGCAAGGTTTGTATGAGTGGTTAGTCATGTCATTTTTCCTATGTAATGCACCAGCTACATTTATGATAATAATGAATGATATATTGTGTCATCTTATAGATTCATTTGTTATTGTCTATTTGGATGATATACCTATACTATATAGTGCTACCTGGGAGGAGCACATGTCACATTTGACATAGGTGCTGGAAACATTAAAGAAGCACCAGTTGCTAGAAAATCTCAAGAAGTTTGAGTTTGTTCAACAATATTTAGTGTATTTGGAGTATGTGAATGGTGAAGGAGAGCTAAAGATAAATCCTTCAAAGATGGAGGCCATCATGAAATGGTTGGTGCCTACTAATGTTTATGAGGTCAGGAGTTTCATTGGGGAAACACAGTACCTAAGGAAACTCATAGCCTCATTTTCAACAGTAGCAGCACCAGTCCATGCCATAACAGCAAGTGGTAAGAGTTTTCAACGGGAAAAAGGTCAGCAGAGGGATTTCAAGGAGCTAAAGAAGAAGATCAATTAAGCACCAATTCTGGCATTACCAAACTTGGAGTGACCCTTTGAAGAGGAGACAAATGTGAGTGGGTATGTTATGAGAGCTATCTTGATACATGGAGGAAGGCATGTATGTTACCATTCTGAATTGTTTCATGGGGTAATCCTTAACTACCCTACCTACGACAAAGAGCTCTATGCCATGGTGAAAACTGTGAAGAAGTGGAAGCATTATCTAATGGGAAAAGAGATAGTAATCCACACAGATAACTAGCCATTACAGTACTTATAGGCCCAGAGTAAGCTACAACAAACCAGGCATTACAATTGGATGAGGTTTTTATAACAGTTTCATTTGGTGATCAAATATAAGAAGAGAAACAGAAATAAGTTGGATGACATGCTTTCAAGGCCACCCACATCAAAGATCATAACTTTAGGGACTCTTATGCACATGGAGCCATTCACCCATGATGCATGCATAGAAGCATATTTAGAGGATGAGGACTTCTAAGAGGTGTATCAGCAGTTGCAGAGTCAAATTCATGTGCACGATGGTGACAAAATCGTTGACTAAAATCTCTAATATTGGTTACTCTACAAGCTAGATAAGCTATGTGTTCCTAAAGGTGAGAAACTACAGCTGATTAGACAGGCTCACACCTCCAAGGTTGCAGGGCACTTTGGTGTAGGGAAGATTGTCTCTAACTTGCAGGGGTATGTGTATTGGCCCAAGATGCAAGAGAAGGTAGTTAGGTACATAAGAGGATGCATGCTTTGTCGTCGTACCAGCAAGCCTAGAAATAGGAGACAACGTCTATTTCATCCCTTACCTGTACCTACTCATCCTTAGGAAAGTATTTCCATGGACTTTGTGGGAGGTTTACTGAAAACCAGGAAGAAACATGACTACCTGTTTGTGGTGGTTGACAGGTTCAACAATATGTGTGTTTTAATTCCCTGTAAAAATACCATTAGTGGACAAGAAGCAACAAACTTTCTCTTTAGACAGGTCTGGGTGCACTTTGGGATACCAAGGAGCATTACTTCAGACAGGGATACAATATTTCTCAGTGCATTTTGGACTACAATGTGGGAGAAGATGGACACAAAGTTGAATATAACTACAGCATCCATCCACAGACAGATGAACAGACAGAAGTAGTCAACGGGACTTTGGTGTAGCTTCTGAGGGGATGCAACCAGAAGCATCTGAAGACTTGGGATGAAAATCTGGTATATATACAACATTCTTACAATAGAGCAGTCCACACTTCTACAATAAAGTCCCCATTTGAAACTTATTTTGGATATTTTCCACCTTCACCTTTGAATATTGCATATGGGAAAATAAGGAGGAATGAGGGAAGATCTTGCAGGAGACGCTTTGAGGGTTGAAAAAATTATAGAAAAGATCAGGTAGATCCATCTACAAGTACTAGAAACACTGCAGAAGTCACATAAGAAGTATAAGGCCAAGCATGATCAACACAAAATAGAGAAATCATTCAAGGTGGACGACAGAGTATGGCTACAGTTGAATAAGGATAGGTTGCAGGGGCCGAGTAAGAAAATTGAGGCTCTGAGGTATGGCCCCTTTGAGATACTGGAAAAGGTGGGCGATAATGCCTATTGACTCAATTTACCACCATATATGTGCATTTACTCAGTTGTGAATGTGGAGAAATTGGAACTATATGAGCCTTCCATGTTAGATCAAGAAGGAACATGTCCTACCTTCTATGGAGGATTTGGCACCAAACACTCAGGCATAGTTCATAGAAGATACAATTTTGTAGAGGAGGTCCATAACTATAATACATGGGCTACATGAACTTTGGCAGATTGGGTTGAAGGGACAACTTCTAGGAAAAGCTAAATGGTACACTAGAGAGAAGGTGGAGGAAAAATTCCCTCACCTCATTCAGTAAAATATTTTGGGGACTAAAAGCCCCCCTAAAATGGGGAGGTGTGATCTGGATTGGATAATTATATTATTTTTCATCCATATCGATGCATTTGGAGTGGAAAAAGTGGAGGAATCATATCAAGGGACCATTTTTACTAGCGGGACCCAGTTTGGTGAAATGAGGTCTTAAGCCTTCTGGTAGCATTTTTAGGCATCAAACAACATTTTTTGGGGGTAAAACTTTCCTCTTTGGTGTAGCACCTTTTCATGTTGTTCTACACACAAAATCCTTCCAACTGCGTAAGAAGCGCACCAATCAGAGTTTGTATGCAAAATTCATGCCACTTAGAAATTGACCTTCTTGTTTCACATCTATAATTAGGGAGGACGTCGTTTCAGCCCCCATTATTCATGGAAAATGGGATAGCCACATGTTTTTGATGTAAACTACTCTAGAAGATTCTATATTATAACTCTTGTTAAGAGTTGATGTAGTCAAAATTAACCACTAGTAGGTTATCGCGTTGTGTTATAGTCGGGCCAGTGGGAGGAAAAGGCATTCCATTCTTTTGGGAGAATTATGTTCCATAGTTAAGAAAAGATAGACAAGAGAGATAGGAGATAGATAACACAAAGAGTATTCATGCACTAAACCCATGGGCCACATGCATTACTTATTTGTACCTGCATCCATATTTCCAGACAGATAAATAGAGCGAAGTGGCCTTACCTTCCAGCTGGGTTTTCTCCCGAAAGGGTTTCCCAAAGAGCATATATTGTGTCTTATGTGTGTGTGAGCTTATTTTTTTGTTGTCTACTTTTCTGCATAATTTCTATTTGCATGCATGCACTAATTACAGTTAAATCTACATATCTAGAATTTTAATAAAATTCTAATAGTGTAAAAAATCGGTATTTTAGTATATTATTATTAGATTTGTTGTGAAAAATTGTCCAATGGAATATCCACAGTAGTTTACGTATCATGAATCAATCTAGTAATGATCCAAGGTTGAGTTTTTTCTTCTTTTAGAAGATTGAAGGATGAGGATGCCAATAGAGTGCAAATTCCACCTGAAGCACCCCTTAATCTTACCACCACTGCTTTACTCTCTTTCCAAATTATTCATTTTGCTAAAGCTTCACGCTCCCCTAATTTCATCTCCTAGAGGAGGAATACATGTGGATTCTTTAATCTAATTAAGCTTTTTATTTCAGATCCCCTTTTCACACTTCCCATCCCCCTACAATTCCAAGATATGATATTCATTATTTTCTAGAAGTTTTAGAGCCCCCACCAAGATGAGGGCCAAAGGAACTAGATTTCTTTTGATTTTTAGGGAATTTGAAGGAAGGAACATTAATCATCGATTAAGTTCATTTTCCTTTATCGCTTTTCACATGCTCTGACTAGATCTCTTGATTAGATTTTCTACCAACTTGTAGAATTTGGGAAATCTAAACTCCTTTCCATTTCATTTTCCATTTTTTCATCAGCTAAGGGAAATAATCAAGTTGAGATTTCTCTGCTTGTAGAGATTCAAAATCTTCTTCATTTTTTGAACTTGCATCTTCCACGAGACATTTTGCATAAGGTAATCTTCTAGTTCTAAGCCTTTATTCCATCATGGGTTTCACCATCTCCCTTTTCTCCCTAAGTCTACTTTGATTCTTCAACTCCCTGAGATTCTCCTTCATCCTTTTCATTTTCTAAGAAAATGAACTGATTTCCATGTTGATAAATATTCTTCCCAACTCCTATAGATGAATCTTTCCCCACATTTTGAGGACTTGGTGGAGGAGGGCCCATTTGGGGGGTATCTTGGCTCCTTTGGGGATTTTTGCGCATTTGTCCTCTTCTCTTCTAGATTTTCCATTGACACCCATCCTCCTATTACTTGAAGGCATCCTAATTTTTGGGGAAATTCTTGGCAAGTTCCCACACTCATGACATTATTTACACTTGAAAGGGATATGGTCATAATCCACCTAATGAATGAAAGGCCAATTATCTAATGTGAGCTTAATTGCTTCTGAAAGACCTTTCTCAAGGTTTACTCATGCATAGATATTATCACATCCATACATCGAATATCTTAGTTTTACTCTATTTATGTATCTTCCCAACACATTTCAGGTGTTTCTCAAAGTATCCTCATCCCAGTAGTGAAGAGGTAAGAGAGACAATTTTACCCATAGTGGAACTATTGATGGAACATCATTCTCACGATTGAGATTCAGGGTCAAACAATCCAAGTAAAGACTCTGAGCACCCATAAAGTAAGGGTTTCTATTAAATATAAGATCCTATTATTGTTTAAGTTTAAATAAAAAGGTGAAAAAACCTTTGCCACAAAAGGCACACTCAATATAGCTAGTTTTCAAATATTTAATACCAATTTTTACAAGCTCATTGAAAGAAATGGCCATTAGAGATGACATCCAAGAGAAACAAGGAGGCGGGGGGTTTGATCCCCCCGCAGTGGCAACCATTTTTGAAATTGTTGTATCAGCTGCAACCCTCCAAAATTTTGGCCTACGTCCAATTTCGGAGCCTTCCTTGGTTTTTTTCCTTGCTATTTGCAAACACTCAGGCTCATCCAATGAGCTCGTGTCGAGTCTTGAGACCCTTTTTGCTTGACCGTTCTTCAGTCATCTTTTAGCATGTTTGTTGCAATGTCATGTTTGCAATCATGTTCTAGCTATGTTGAAGGTGTGTCTTCGTGTGTACAAGTTGTATTCACTATATAAGCATTTGTCGCACTCACACATGAAATTGTCTGCAATGTCGCGCAAGTGTCGTCGCAGTCGTTCAACAATCCATCTCAAGTGTCGCACTTGTTGCTCACACCCATTGGTCAGTGACACTGAGCATGTTGTCTTGTTGGTTCGAGGTGTCTTGTCCTTAATTCATGTTGAGTATGTGTTCAAAAGGTCATGTATATACAAGTTCACTCGCTCACACACTTAGTCATTTTGCCAAAAATTTGTTGACCGGACCACCCTCCATCAGTCGGACCTCCGTTGAGCTTCACTATGCAGTCTCAGCCCTCAGTGACCAAGTAAGGCTACCCAGAATTGCATAGAACTTGAGGTTGCATCCAAGGCAGTCTGCACTACGTGATCCTGGAATCGACCTAGTTGACTATCACCTAGAACAGGGCAGAATCTGCCCAAGAAGCCACCTCAATTGCCATCTCAATTTGCACTGCCCGCAAGCCAAACACGTCATGTGATCTATTGTTCTCTCATGTACGCTCTAACTCAGATCTGGAATGTGCATTGGTCAAAGAAGACATCCATATCAAAACTTCCTCCTCACCCCACTTTCATATGTGTCCTACTATCCACAGCGCATTGACATGCGTCGAAAAATTTGCATTCTCTTATTTCTTCATCCAATGAGTTATCTCCTTGGTCAACACAAGGAAGTGAGGTTGTCCATGACGAAAACAGTCTCAACGCACAGGACTCTTCCCACTCATCATCATCTTGTATGTTGCATGAAGACAACTCGTCAAGGCATCTTGTTGAAGCTGAAAATTCTGATGAAACCTGTGATAGAGATGGTTTCCATCCTAAGAGCAGTTTTGAAGTCACCAACAATAGCTGTCCTAAGCCATGCATGATCTGGTTCACATCTCAAAATGCCATTTTTCAATTCTGGAAAGTTTTGGGACGTTCTAGGGAGTCGAGGCACTTCAACATTCGTTGATGGTTATGTCAGGACCTCGCAACTCTGGTATGCCCCTCAAATCGAATCAAATCTAGTTTCTCACACACAATTTGTCTATCTGCATGGTTGCACTCAACGCGGATCCCCATGTAAAAAATGTTTACTATTCCGAGTGTGATATTTCAAAATTTAAATTTTTCACTAATGACCTAATCCACGAGTCTGTTACAATGTGTTCGTCTTCGTGCACTTCTCTTACATCCAATTTGGGTTGGGAGTGTTTGTCTCTCATGCAATCATGGAACTGTGAAGTTGATTATCTCAAAGACTATCTTTGTTTGGAATCATACTTATTAGTTGTTCTCTCTCATTATCAACTCCTTGGTCTTCTTACGAATCTTTCCCGTCAAATATGCCCGCTCATCACACTAGCAATCTCCCTATGTGATGATGAGCGCACAATCTATCACACGAATCAAGTTCCTCTCATTTCACCACACCCCAACTGGCTTCATACATTTACAATGTTGGCATCCTTTCTACATTTTTGGGATGACCATGATGCATGCGCAATTTTTCACCAATTACAGGTGGGTGTTCTATCATATCTAGCACACAACGAACTTGGTTCCATCATTCAGAGATTTCGCAAGATTGTTCAAAAAAATTATTTGTTCATGTCAAACTGGGAATCTGGCATCTCGACCAACTGATCTGATATTTCTTCTATCTTGGGTGATTGTCATGTAGTTTATCTTTTTCCCAATAATACATCCAATGACATTCATTTCATGCACTATGATCTTAACCGTGTAACATCTTTCTCCTCAGACTTATGTCAAGCAAGTGAGGCACTTCAGCCTGCGCTGATGGCTATGGTAGGTCCTCACTATCTTGACATTATCGACAAGAATGATCAGATCTATCTATCCATACCAGATTCCCATCGTGATCCCCTCTCTCAAATCAGGGATCCATCTTCTCAAAGATCATGAGTCTTTCAAAATAGCCATCACAAATTTCTCTATTCAACGAAGGCAAGCATGTTGACAAATTTTGTGCAATCTTTTGGAGGAGTGAAGCTCGGGGTCACTGCCTAGTCAAACTCTCTGGTTGACGAGCGGGAGGCTTGATGGATTGGCTTGCGGGAAGCACAAATTGAGATGGCTTCTTGGGTAGCTTATGCTTTGTTCTACGTGACAGTCTGCCATGTCGATTCCAGGATCGCCCAGTGCAGACTGCTTGGGAGGCATCCTCAAGCTTTTCTTAATTTTGGGCAGCGTTACTTGATCATATCTATCTATCCATACCAGATTCCCATCGTGATCCCCTCTCCCGAATCAGGAATCCATATTCTCAAAGATCACGAGCCTTTCAAAATAGCCGTCACGAATTTTATGATTCAATCGTTGAATGGTTGGCACAATCTTACTTGGCAAGTCTTTCAAAAGACTCATTCCTCCATGCCTGTCACTGCATTGTCTCTGAAAATTGTGCAGTTCTATTAGTCAATCCCCCTGCCAGTTGGCCTACTGCTCCTAAAAATTGCGCAATTTTCTTGAACTGTCCACTAGCTGCCCGACACCCTGCTCAGCCTGGAAATTGCGCAGACATGTACTGGATGCCTGCCTCCCAGTTCTACACAGTTTTTGCCAACAAACTCCTGCAGTCCGCTCCTAGCCTCTCCTAAGAATCTACGCAATTTTTTACTGCTAGTATCCTCTATTTCCCACACTGTCTTCCTTGAAAAAATTGTGTAGTTCTGCCTCCCAGCTGAGCCAAATCTCATATGTCACTGTTGTTCCAGACTGCTCATTCTAGACTCCCAGTGACCTCTGCCCAAATTTTCTTGACAGTGCCCCAGAGCCCGCATTCCAGCCTGAAATGTGCTCTACGCAGTTTCAAAGCCTTGTCCTCTCTCCCGGTCACCTATACTCGAAAACGAAAGATGATGCATCATGGTAGACTAGGGTATTTCTGGATTTGAAGCCATCTCATCATGAGTGACTACAGATAAAAATAAATGGATGAGACATGGCATGACGACGAATGGGATGAACAAGGAGCGCATGCTAGGAGACTTGTTCGCGAGCAAATGAACACATGAAGTATGCCAAGTACCAGCGAAGGGGATACATGCACGTGCAACATCAAGCGAACACCAAGACCATCGAAGACTCTGCACAACTTTCCATGTGGAGGTGAAGCTATGTTACACCAAGAGCATAGTCATCATTCAACAGCACTGCAGCTCGACATGGACACCAACATTGTCATGTCGAGTCATGTCATGAGTCTTCTCGGCCACATCACTATTGTGGGCCATATTGTTGTAATCAAATTAATGTAACATGGAATTCCAAGAGACCCGCATACAAAGTTGAAGATTCATGTAAGTCAAACAGTCGTGAGGGAAGTCGAAGAGTCAAAAATGGTGAGGGTCCAATTCAGCCTTGACTATATATACCCCTCATTTGTACATGTAAAGGACTTTTCACCTTGGCTCCTCCCACAAAACCTTGAAAGCCTGTAATATTTTCTTTGAGAAGCGAGCAGTGGCTCCAACGCCCCACTATCTGGGTTAGTGATGTAATGGTGTATGGATGTGTCTTGGAACTTTCGCTTAATTCAAAAGCTTGTTAACAAACCAACATATTTCACACATGTATTGTATTTGTTTGTAAGACTATTCTTTGGATGCTTGTAATGCATGTTGCTTTAACCTGTATTAAGACAATTTAACTATTTCGGTTGTTTTAGTACATATGATGTTGGAAATGTGTTGTATCAATTGTTAATGTTGTTAATGTTGTCTCACCCGTGTGGACTATTCCGCTGGACACCCATGTGGACTATTCCGCTGGACACTCGACAGATTCATTCTCGTAAACTTGTTATAAAAATTGTTGCACTCATGTGGACTATTCTGTTGGGTGTTGTACGTGCTATTTGTTCACCTTTGTGTTTGTGATTGCCACATCCGTGTGGACTACTCTGCCGAAAGCTACGCAGAGTAATCCACACAGATGTTTAAATTTATAGAGAAGAATTGAAGGAATTAAATTATCTCCTCTATTAAAATTCTCACAACCTTGATAATAACATTTTCTACACAAATCGTTTTTCCAATCAAAAATAAAAATATAATATAGTATAAAATATAATAAATAAAGACGTACTTATCAAAAATTAATTTATTTTATATAATTATAATACTTTTTATCATATATATTATATAAAAATAACCTCTAAACATTTATTATATAATTTTTTAATTAATCAATCTTTAAAAACATAATATAAAATAACAGTTTTACTTTTATATATATAAATATTCGTAACGTAAAATAAATTCTAAAAAAATAAAAAAAAAAAAAAATTGATAATAACATTTTATCAAAAGAATTATCATTAAATAATATTTAATATTTTACATAAATATCAAATGCATTAATTACATATATCAACGAATTGAGAGCACTTTTATTTCCCTAATCATTCATTTCGCTGATGAAGGGACATGAATTGTACATTTGCCAAATCAATAAAAATTACCCTTTTTCCGCGAAAAGAACATCGTCAATTACATATTAAACCTTTATTTCAGAAGTAATACAAAAATCTACAATATTTACTGAATACATAAATGAGATATTTCTTTATTTATTGATAGCTATATATCACATAATGTGCAGAATGATTATTATTTTTGGTAATGATATTGATAACTAAATATATTTTTTTGGGTGGTAATTAGATGGGATATTAGAGATTGAGTAGATATTAGTGGGGTTACATTATTATTTGATTTTATGATATAAAAATTATTATAATATATAATATATAATTATAAATTAAAAAATAAGAAAAGAAAATCAAGGTTATTATCACTTTTTACATAATTAATAATATATTATATATTTATTAGATAAAAAAAATTGTTAATTTTAGTTATGATGGCATTGAAGAACTAGCATATTTATCAACTTTGGGAATGCTACAAATCACCATGTGGAATTTTATGCTCAGGGTATAACCTGTCTTGATTTTCTCTCCCCTAAATTATTGGTTGTAGGTGACTCCAAAATTATAATCAACATTTTGGAACCCCTCTCAAATCCCAAATTGAACTCCATTTCCAGGGACATTTGGTATGAGTTGAGTTCCCTTTGGAGGGCATTTATGTATTAAGGCATAACAATAAAATGGGAAATTAGATGACTAAGTCTACAATCTATGAGGGAACTATTGAGCTTAACCTCGTGTCATCTTGATCATTGTAGGGTCACATCGAGGTTCAAGTTATCATCTTTTGGTCGAAGTCTTTTAAATAAATCCATCATCATTTCAAATGGTTTGTCTTTCCTTTTGTCATTCAAGGCAATGTACACTCCATATGATGTTAATTCGTGGTTGAATCCGTTGGCTCTTGTTTGGAAATTATATGCACTTCACATTGTCATTATGGATGATGGATGAAGAGTCAAGAGCTATGTAAATTTAGCGAGACAACACTTTTCTTGTTGGAATCCAATAAAAAAAATTCAAAAAATTAGAATGTTGAGTGTTTGAATCATTTTTTTATGATGGAAATGGATTCAACGCCATCAAAAACCCCTGGGGCACCCAAAATCCCTAAGTTTGACCGTTGTAACCGAGATTTTCAAAAATTTCTACTGAATTTTGTCATAATCTTGCATGAATTACCATTATTTTTTAAGCTAATTTGTGGGCTTCTTAGACTATGCTTACATAAATTGGTTCATACAAATGGTTTGTATGGTTCAAGGATTATTGTATTTTCGCCAAACAATGGCCACCTTCAAATAGCCAGCAATGTGGATCCGAAATATTATTTTATGTTGCCTTCACAATGATATCACTGCCCTCTGACAAACAACCCCAAATGAGGCGATCCTCCTTATAACTTAAAACAATGCCAGCCTTAAGTGTGAATAGAAGAATTGCCACTCAGAAGAAAAAGCACTACGCAGATCCAACTCTTCAACACTCCAATGAAACCACCAAGCAATGGGATCTCGATGTGCTCCAAAGTAAAGAAGCCTCAACCATTAAAATGCTGGATAATTGGGAGGCAGAGGAAGTGGTTACCTCAATCTCAATGATTGTGTCAAGCACGGCGATAATGTGACTACCCCTATGAACCATTCAATGAAGGTTTCCACATGGTCAATTTCTTGATTTCATCATGTTGTGTTAGATATACGACGACTCTTTTGATCTTGTAAAATTCTAAGTTAAATACGTAAAAAAATATGTAACACAATTCTTAATCATGAAAGTTCTTTCATTTTATCATAGGACTCTCTTGATCTCATAAAATTCCAAGTTAAACATATATAAAAACATATAACACAATTCTTAACCATGAAAGTTTACCCACTTTATTATAGCCACAATAAGCTTTGTTACAATACCATGGCTATCAATACCATATACCTAAAAACCTACCATCCATTTCATGACAATGTTTATATGATTTCTTTTAATTAATGAATCTAATTAAAAGAGAAAAATGACAACTATTTTGGAGATAAATTAAACTTTTTATTTGTGAATATATTATTAGAAATATTTTAGAATATTCAATGTAAGTTAAATTCTACCACTCACTTAAATAGTGTCATGTGAAATGAATTATAAGTTTTTAAGCATATGGTATTGATAGCTATGGTATTGTAACAAAGCCTATTGTTGCCATAATTAACTGGGAATGACCTTTCATAGTTGAAAATGTGTTACATGTTTTTTTATATGTATATATGTTTAACTTATATATTAATTTTTTTATCATTAATAATAATAATAATAACAACAATCATTTTAAATAAAGTTAAGTTTTAGTTAAATTTATGATTTTTTCAAGGAATGTGAGATGTATGATGAATAACATTCATTTTATATAAAATTGAACTTTAATAAATCTTTATGGTTTTTTAAGAATGTAAAATGTGATGAAGTGTGTGTTTTAATGCTTATTATGGGTTGATCTCTATAGGGCATTTACCAACCATTTAACTTACGGCTTCAAAGAAGCTTATGTCTATATTTAACTTGAGGCATGAGATTAGAGAAAA
>APFE031524719.1:27177-37757 GCA_000404065.3 Pinus taeda
TGAATTTGCAATGGTTCAGATTTAAAGAAAAAACCTATGACATTTCCAGTGGTTTGGAGCCTACAAACGAGTGATCTTTCCGGTGCAATGCCACCAAGGGAGGGTATAAAATTGGGGTACTTCATTGGACATATCAATAGTTGGGTGGGAAATGGAAAGTAGGATTAACTAAGAAACTCGACATAACTAGTGGTTAGGTTTGGAACCTATAAATGAGTTCACTACAAATTTGTTTGCACATTTGTGAACAAACCTGCAAGAATGGAAATACAAGAAATTGTCTAAAAGTAGTTAAAATATTGCATGATTTGAAACATGTTTAAATTTTTAAAATGTGATTCAAATGAAATTAGCACACTCTAATGGAGAGGAAACTCGACATAACTAGTAGTTAGGTTTGGAACCTATAAATGAGTTCACTACAAATTTGTTTGTGCATTTGTGAACAAACTTGTAAAAATGGAAATACAAGAAATTGTTTGAAAGTAAATACAAAATTGCATGATTTGAAAAATGTTTAAATTTTTAAAATGTGATTCAAATGAAATTAGAACACTCTAATGGAAAGACTTGGAACTCATTCAAAGCAAGTTGTTTATCTTTAATGGCCATCATTTTTGTTGCATGGTTTCCAACTTTATTGAATCTGCTTTGTAATTGTTAATATGTTGTGCTTGATGTCACCTTAAATATCAACTTGTCCCATTATCTCATCATAGTTTTGTCACGGTCATCATAACCAACTTGTCCCATTATGTCATCATGGTTTTGCCAAACTGTCATCACGACCTTGTCACATTATGACACTGTTGGTAAGAATGCAAATTGATGTTCATGGAGGGAGGATGATTCTTAATTATTGTAGGATGATTCTTAATTTATGTTGGTAGTATGCAAACAATGATGTTTCATATGGTCGTGAGATCGAGAACAATATCATGATGATTATATTGAGTAAATTGCGGAGTCATGAAAGATCGAGAACAATATCATGATGGTTATATTGAGTTAATTGCAGAGTTATGAAAGCTCTTGTTGTGTCTTATATTAAGAGAGGGTTTTGGTATTGTTAAGATTTGAATGGCTTGGTTTTATTGAGTTAATTGTGTAGTTATGAAAGATCTTGTTGTGTCTTGTTTGGGTATTTGTCAAGATTTGAATGGCTTAATGTGTATGATGATGATAGATGAGTATTGACTTGGTTGATGGGAAAAGGATTTGGCTTGGTATTTGATAGTTTTTGGCTTTTGATGAGCAAAACTTTGGCTTAGTATAATAATAGTATTAATGAGCTTAAGTATATTGGCTTGATTAGTGATATCATTCAAAGAGGTCATTGTTATTTTGATATGCAGTTATTCAGTGATCTTAATAGTCGATGTGGGTTTAGTGAAAAATGGATGACACTTGGCTTGCCAGTTTTGGTTTGTAATTGAATTAAGTGAATCTAATATGAAAGATTTTGAAACGTGACCACAAAAACACAGGGTTGGAGTCTTTGCTTCCAGCAATAGGTCAGTAAACTTGATTAAAATTTTAGAGTTTATTTCCAGTGGGAGCTAGAAAAACTAGAGGAGATGGTATTAAAATATAAGAGTTTCTTTCCAGTGGGAGTTCAAAAAACTAGAGGAGATGGTAGGTTTCGGTGAGAGAGTGGTAGCTTGCTTCCAGTAATAGTCAACATACTTTATTAGAATAGGAGTTTCCTTCCATGGGATCTGAAAGGACTAAAAGAGATGGTAGCCTGGAGCGAGTAGGAGCCTACACTGATAAAAGTCTGAAGCTAAGAAAACAAAACAGCAGCAGCAATGGTATAGATTAACTTAGCGAGTTTTAATGCAACATGTAAAAGATTCTCTTAATAATAAGAAAAAAACAAAACAGCAGCAGCAATGGTATAGATTAACATTGCGGGTTTTTAAAGGGTTACTTGGGATATAAAGTATATTACGATGAGTTCACCCCAGCGATCTCATCGATTACTGGCTAAAATTACTGGCTTTTAGCACTCTTTGCTATCTGAACAACGCCTTATGTTCAAGAGTACTGGTGCCACCTTTATGTGCACCAACGTCGTTTCCAAGGGCTTCGCCTGGAAAAAAACCTTTAATTTGCTAGTATTTTTTCTAACACCTACAGCAGATGCTCAGTTAGAAAACAAACTATCCTTTAATTTGCTAGTAATTTTTCTAACACCTACAGCAGATGCTCAGTTAGAAGACAAACTATCAAGTTTAGGAATTGATTTTACTCTAAGTACCCTCTTTGCCGGTTTGTATTTCCCATTTGATGATGTTTTCAGATCGAGCAACGCACGTTCAGGCCAAGTACATCAGGCATTGCTCTCCAGGTACAAACCAGTTTGTAATAGAGTATTCAAGGCACTTTTTACCATCTAATACACATGCGCCATCTCAGAAAATTAGTATGGTCATGTTGAGAGCCAGGCAGAGATTATGTTCCTGACTCGCATTTTAAATTGATTGGCAGGTTCATAGAGGCAGCTTGAGCGCCTCTTTCAAGCCATATCCGTGTTATTTCGAATCAAAGGTTAGGCACCAGTCTTACTAGTTGCAGTTCTTAGTTTCTGGAGGAGAATGGTTAATGTTTTCAAACTTCACCAGTGCTTACTTCGAAGAACATACTCCATTAAGGTCAAATATCTTTTGAAAAAAAAGGAATGGTACCTAAGAGAGCAAGCAATTCAATTTTCCATCACCTCCTGAGGTTTCAGAGTTGGCTTCTATCAATTTGTATATTGACATTAGATATCACTGTTGTCTCTGGCTACTAGATGTCTAGGATTTAACAAATGGGCATTGTCATCTTCGCCGGGTTTAATCCCTCTGATGATTTAAACCCTTCTAATGATTTGGAATTTGCTTCTTGTTACTTGCTTTCTGCTACTTCTTCTACTGTATGAGGGAGGCAAATTTATCTTTGTATCCTCTGTACAATGGTCCATTAATCATCGAATCCAGTTGGTCTAGTGTCACTCTCATTAACTCCAATTCTCTGTGACCTCTGGACTTTGCCATGGACTTAAAATGCTCAACGCTTCGTTGACCTTCGATTTGGAATTGAAGTGAGTTTATATTCACTTAGTTGAATTCTAACGCAGTAGTCTATAACGCGATTTTTTAAAGTCTTTTTGGCAGATTTTTCTGGTCAAAATCCGGCAGCAATTCATTGGACTCCCATATTTAATAACTAGTTTCTGCACAATCAATGGCTCCCAGGGGTTTTTCAGGGCGCTGAATCCAAATATGCAGTTAAAAAACCATTTTAACTGCTAAAAATCAAGATTTAACCTCATTTCTTCCACCGGATTCCGTCACCGGAATCTCCAAAAAATCACATTATAGACAACTCCAATTCTAACTGCCCTTTAGAGCGCACCTTGTCGACTTCTGTAACTTACATAAATTCATTTTACCACTAATGCATGCCCCGGTTATTTTTATTACCTGTAGAGGGTTTCCCGTAAGGTTATATTAACTGCTAATCTACACCCTGGTTGTATTAGTGATGAGCAATAATGGTGTTCGCTGGTAGTAATGCATTTTAACGTGGAATTTTATGAGATCAAGAGAACTATGATAAAATGAGAGAACTTTCATGTATTTTTTTAATTTAGAATTTTACAAGATCAAAAGAGTCGTCGTATATCTAACACAACATGATGAAATCAAGAAATTAACCATGTGGAAACCTTCATTGAATAGTTCATAGGGGTAGTCACATTATCGCTGTGCTTGACACAATCATTGAGATCGGGGTAACCACATCCTCTGCCTCCCAATTATCCAGCATTTTAACGGTTGAGGCTTCTTTACTTTGGAGCACATCGAGATCCCATTGCCTGAGGTTTCATTGGAGTGTTGAACAGTTGGATCTGCCTAGTGCTTTTTTTTCCGAGTGGCAATATTTCTATTCACACTTCAGGCTGGCATTGTTTTAAGTTATAAGGAGGATCGCCTCATTTGGGGTTGTTTGTCAGAGGGTGGTGATATCACTGTGAAGGCAACATAAAATTATATTTCGGATTATTTCGGATCCACATTGCTGGTTATTTGAAGGTGGCCATTGTTTGGCCAAAATACAATAATCCATGAACCATAGAAACCATTTGTATGAACCAATTTATGTAAGCGTAGTCTAAGAAGCCCACAAATTAGTTTAAAAAATAATAGTAATTCATGCAAGATTATGATAAAATTCAGCAGAAATTTTTGAAAATCTAGGTTACAACAATCCTTGAACCATACAAACCATTTGTATGAACCAATTTATGTAAGCGTAGTCTAAGAAGCCCACAAATTAGCTTAAAAAATAATGGTAATTCATGCAAGATTATGACAAAATTCAGCAGAAATTTTTGAAAATCTCAGTTACAACAGTCAAACTTAGGGATTTTGGGTGCCCTAGGGGTGGATTTTGGGTGCCCTAGGGGTTAGGGATTTTGGGTGCCCTAGGGGTTTTTGATGAGTGTTGTCTCGCTAAATTTACATAGCTCTCGACTCTTCATCCATCATCCATGATGACAATGTGAAGTGCATATAATTTCCAAACAAGAGCCAACAGATTCAACCACGAATTAACATCATATGGAGTGTACATTGCCTTGAATGACAAAAGGAAAGACAAACCATTTGAAATGATGATGGATTTAGGGTTTTTGATGGCATTGAATCCATTTCCATCATAAAAAAATGATTCAAACACTCCAACATTCTAATTTTTTGAATTTTTTTACTGGATTCCAACAAGAAAAGTGTTGTCTCGCTAAATTTACATAGCTCTTGACTCTTCATCCATCATCCATGATGACAACGTAAAGTGTATATAATTTCCAAACAAGAGCCAACTGATTCAACCACAAATTAACATCATATGGAGTGTACATTGCCTTGAATGACAAAAGGAAAGACAAACCATTTGAAATGATGATATATATCTAAAAGACTTCGACCAAAAGATGATAAGATAACTTGAACCTCGATGTGACACTACAATGATCAAGATGACACGAGGTTAAGCTCAATAGTTCCCTCATAGATTGTAGACTGAGGTTAAGCTCAATAGTCCCCTCATAGATTGTAGACTTAGCCATCGAATTTCCCATTTTATTGTTATCCCTTAAATCAAGACAAAGGTTATACCCTGAGCATAAACTCAAATTCCACATGTTAATTTGTAGCCTTCCCAAAGTTGATAAATATGAGAGTTCTTCAATGCCATCATAACTAAAATTAACCAAAAAAGAAATTACCTAATAAATATGTAATAAAAGTGATAAATAATCCTAAATTTTCACTTTTCTTATTATTTTTGAATTATATATATATATAAAGATAATATACTATATATAGATATATCAAAACAATCAAATAATAATGTAACCCTACTAATATCTACTCAATCTCTAATATCCCATCTAATTACCACCCAAAAAAATATATTTAGTTATCAATAACATTACCAAAAATAATAATCATTCTGCACATTATGTGATATATAGCTATCAATAAATAAAGAAATATCTCATTTATGTATTTAGCTTGCATCACTTGAATTTCTGATGCATTCTGTCGGCATAAATCCAAAAACCAGTTTTTAAAGGCAAAAAAGCTCAGAAAAAACATCCAAAATTACCACTACAAAATCTGATCCAATGTAACTACTTAAACAAAAAGCTAATAAAACACTAAATTAATCCACCTCCTCCATCTTGCTGCCCTCTGCGTCAGCAGCCTCTTCAAGAGGAGGCATTTCAGCATCGGTGTCAGGAAGACTCTCATCCTCATCAATACTTAGACCCAGCTTCATCATCCTGTGAATCCTGTTACCAAAAGTATTAGGATCATCAAGGCTAAACCCTGATGTCAACAAAGCAGTTTCGTACATCAATAGAACTAAATCCTTGACAGACTTGTCATTTTTGTCTGCTTCAGCCCTCTTTCTAAGCTCATCCATGATAGGATTCTCGGGATTAATTTCCATGGTCTTCTTGCTTGACATGTAGCTTGACATGCTACTGTCTCTCAAAGCCTGGGCCTTCATGATTCTTTCCATGTTAGCAGTCCATCCGTACTCTCCAGTAACCAAACAGCAAGGAGAATCCACAACACGGTCAGAGACGACAACTTTCTCCACCTTGTCCCCAAGAATATCCTTGATAACTTTGCAGAGACCATCAAATAGAGACTTTAGCTCTTCCTTTTTCTTCTTCTCATCTTCACTTTCCTCTAATTTCAACCCCTCCTTTGTGGCAGACACCAATTTTTTACCTTCGTATTCCTTCAATTGCCCAATGGCATATTCATCAATAGCCTCAACCATGAAAAGAACTTCATAACCCTTCTTCTTCAGACGCTCCAAGAATGGAGAGTTCTCAACAGCCTTCTTGCTTTCACCAGTTATGTAATAGATATCCTTTTGACCCTCCTTCATTCTCGTCACATAATCCTTCAAGCTGGTCATCTCATCTCCACTCTTAGTAGAGTGGTACCTGAGCAAGTCAGCAATCTTGGATCTGTTCTGGCTATCCTCGTGAATCCCAAGCTTAAGGTTCTTTGAAAATGCCTCGTAGAATTTATTGTAATCTTCCTTGTTTTCAGCAATTTCAAAGAACAACTCCACACACTTCTTGACAAGATTCTTCCTAATAACTTTTAATATTTTGTTTTGTTGGAGAGTCTCGCGAGAAATATTCAAAGGAAGGTCTTCAGAGTCCACGACACCCTTTACAAAGCTAAGGTATTCCGGGATCAACTCTTCACAGTTGTCCATGATGAATACACGCCTGACATAGAGCTTGATGTTATTTAACTTCTTCTTGGTATCAAAGAGATCAAACGGTGCCCTCTTGGGAACAAAGAGGACGGCCTTGAACTCAAGCTGTCCCTCAACAGAGAAGTGTTTCACTGCCAAGTGTTCTTCCCAGTCATTTGTCAGACTCTTGTAAAATGCCGCATATTCTTCCTTCGTAATATCCTCTGGTTTTCTCATCCAGATAGGCTTCTGTTTGTTCACAAGACTCCATTCATGTGAAACTTCCTTGATTTTTTTCTTCTTCTTCTCTTCCTTCTCCTTTTCTTCATCCACTTCCTCAACAGTGCCTTCTTCCTCTTTCTTTTCTTTTTCCTCCTCCTCTTCATCATCTGAAACTTCCTTCTCTGTAGTCTTCTCAGTCCAGAGAGATATAGGATAGCTAATGAACTCTGAATGCTTCTTAACAAGGTCCTTCAAACGCCTCTCCTCGAGGTATTCCAGCTGTCACAATAAAAAAAAAAAAATAATGTAAATGTAACAATATACAAAAACCTAACGCACAACGCTACCAAAAAATCTAAGAGTCTCAAACTATCATAAAATATACGGTTCCTACGAGCAACTACGCAGTGATCAGTCCATTCAAATTTACTAGAATCTATTGTGTAACAATATGCGATGTACCAAAAGGGAAGGGCAACCTGATCATCTTTGAGCAACAGTGTGATTTTGGTTCCTCTACCAAGAACCTCCCCACTAGTATCTCTGGTAACAGTAAACGATCCGCCAGCCTGCGATTCCCAAATATATTGCTCATCATCATTGTGTTTGGTGGTAACAATCACCTTCTCAGCAACCAAATACGCAGAGTAGAAACCCACACCAAACTGACCAATCATGCTAACATCAGCACCAGCTGCAAGAGCTTCCATAAACTCTTTCGTGCCAGATCGTGCAATGGTTCCCAGGTTGTTCACGAGATCTGCAGAAAACCCATTTAAATACTTAAATATCACAATGCAGTGGGTTATCAAAACATGTTTAAACGAAGTATAATACATTCCACTGCGCGCCATAATTCTTGAAACGCTGCGCGCCATAATACTTGAAACGGAAGGAAACGTGGGGAGGAAAACTTACCAGATTTCGTCATGCCAATACCACTGTCGATAATAGTCAACGAATTGTTTGTCTTGTCTGGGATAAGGTGAATAAACAATTCTGGTTGTGCATCCAGCTTACTTTTGTCCGTGAGACTTTCAAACCGGATCTTGTCCAAAGCCTGCGAAAAAGAATCTCATCATTAAACTTTCTGCAATCACATTTAAACCCCCGAAGACATCTGCTTCATAAACCCACATAAAAACATCTAAAGCTACCTACAGCATTCAAGCCACTTAAAACCCTGAATTCAAGCCACTTTAAACCCTGAATTCAAGCCACTAAAAACCCTTAAAAAACTTTCAGGCACAAACCCTTGGATAAATAGTTCAAGACCTACACTCTATTACCAGGAAAGAGTATCACAGATCTAGTCAACTCTTAAAATAGAAATATAGACCTTGAGACAAAAATCCCACTAAGTAGGACTTCCATTGAAGACGAACATACACATTGCATCATCGGAAACCACTACCGGCACAAAAAGCCATTGATTTTCAGCTGCTTACAGACGAAAACATTTAAAAGCTTACTATGGTAGCGGCCACTTACATCTGAGGAATTGCTGATGATCTCTCTAAGAAAAATTTCCTTGTTGCTGTAAAAAGTGTTGATAATAAGACTCAAAAGCTGGTTGATCTCAGCCTGGAAGGCAAAGGTCTCAACTTCACCGGCTTCGGCCATGATTTCTCCTCGAAAGCTTACCGCAAACACAGACCAGAAAATCGCCGAAACTAGCCGTCAAGGCTTACGAAAACACAGACCAGCAAAACGCCGAAACTAGCCTTCAAACCCTTGAAGAGAAAAGACGGATTCGGAGCGAAGACCAGAAAATCGCCAAAACTAGCCTTCAAAGCTTACGAAAACACACAACAGAAAAACGCCCAAACTATCCTTCAAACCGTTGAAGAGAACAGACGGATACGGAGAGAGTGATTTAGGTTAAAAGAAAACCTAAGGTGGAGAATTATTGAGTTTGAAGCTTCTTTTAAGGGTTTCAAAAGGGTTTCTAGAGACTTCTTGGCTACGGGCCAAGTCGGTATACAGTTGCCCCTAAACGGTTAATTTTTTTAATTCTGATTTTTTTTAATTAAAAAAAAATAAAATAATATTTTTACGAAGTTAGAGCTTCCTTGTGCTCCAAGAAAGGTATCTGTCTAATTTTTTAACTAATGGACTTCTTGGTTTTCATTTTTTTAAGTATAAAATTTTCTGATAAAAATATGTCAATTATTTGTTTAGAGAATTTTGCTAAATGTTTTTAAGTTTATTAATTTATAATTATATATGAATTTAAAATATAAAATTAAAAAAATAACACTTAAAAAAATAATAATAAAAATCTTTAAAATAATATATAGAAAATATAGATAAAATAAAAAACAAAACAAACAATATAAACACCCACATATAAACCAAAAAAATCAATTTTTGTTCAGTTTCACTGCTTAATAAATTTAATAAATAACAAAAAGGTATATTTAATGTTTTCGTGGAATCCAACACACTCAAAGCTAATATATATTAATGTGGTGTTGTTTGTGACTTTAAAATTTAATAATAATAATAATAATTGAGAATAAATAGATTATATAGTGATTTTGTTAATTTATTCATTACTTTTAAGTTATTAGAAATTTTGCTAATAGGGAAGGAGAAACAAACATTCGGGTTGACAACATGCAAGATAGAAAAAGCAAGGAAAGACATGCAAGATAGAAAAAGCAAGGAAAGACAAAATAGAGCAGCAAACATAATTATTAAAGGGGTGAAAAACTATGGGAAAAATGAGTGTGCTCTTGACCTTGCAAAGGACTTCTTGAAAGACAAGTTGCTATGGCAAGGACAAATATATGTCAAGCATGGAGGGTGGGTAAGTTTCACGGTGAGAGGGTTAGGCCCATAAAAGTCATCATGCCTAGCTTGCATGATAAATATATCATTCTAAGCAAGAAGCATCTCTTGAGGGGCTCTCACTTTTTTCTAGAAGAAGATTTAACTATAAGACAACAGGAGGAAAGGAGGGAGGAAATGTTAAAGGTTAGGCCAGCAAGAAAGCATCTATTTATAAAGGTAAATTTGTGATAGCACAATTTGGTCCTCCTTCCAAAACAGAGCGGCAAGATGGTAATAAAGAAGAGGTAACAAACTCTTCAACAGGGAATCAGGATGCAATGTTAGTATGGGAAAGCAGGGACAAAGACTCAATTGTGAGTCTTGCAAGTCAAAATAAATAGCAATCAAGTCATACCCAGGTTTCCTTAAGATTAGTTTGTTGGAACTACAGAAGTTACCCATGGAGACGAGGACTTGGGTTAGGGCCTATTGCGGAAGATAGAGACATAAGTTGCCTCATAAAACACATGAGCATGAAAGGTGCAAGATACCTTTGTTTGAAGGATACTAGAAGATGGAAGTGTGGAACAAAGCAGTTGGGAATGGCAAAGAACACGGGAGTATCGTGGTGTTAGTGAGGGAAAAAGAAGGTCGTCTCATTCAATTAGAAAAAGAAGACTCAAATGAACAATTTATTTGGTTTAAAATATTAGAAAATGGAAATTTGATCTGAACTTAAACAAGGACGCAATAACTTACAGATATAATCATAAAAAAGAGATGCAGTAGAAAAACACTTCATTTCATTA